>VWYI01015865.1:0-23416 GCA_013399455.1 Anthoscopus minutus | reverse complement strand
CAGCTATCAGTCTCTGATCAGCACAGTTAGTGCATTTTACCTTCCAAGGAAGTGCACTTTGAGCCAGCTGGAGCACGAAAAATGTAGGAGCTGGAGAAAGTCATAATTGAAACAGGCGACTGCTCCAGTACAGACAGGAAATAAAAGGAAGACGGGGCCCTTCAATGTATTAAATTAGATGTTTCAAATTCAGACAGTATCAGGAAAAAGAAGACTTATGCTAGAAAAAAAAAGGTAACAGTAAGTTCATTCAGCTGAACACCCAGCCCTCCCTTCTTCCCCCCCTTAACATGTGTTTTTGCTGGAAAATTACTCTGATGCACTAAAGGGTAGAAACTACACAGGCCCCTCTGGTTGCCAAACTGCAGAATAGCTGGTCCTGTACTGTTATACTACCCATATTTTCTCTCCCTTCAGACAGTCACTGGGTATACTCTTCCTGTAAATTAAGCATGAAATTATGTTGGACTGAGTAAACAAGATTTCAGCTGCTCAGTAGGTAGAAAGAAAAGTATGTTGTACCTATAGCAAAAACATAAAATTGTTTGCATTTCCTGCATGCTAGTTTGAGATATTTCACATCTCTCTACATAGTGTGTGCTTTTGTACATAAATTATGTGTACATTTCCATGCAAACTAATTTCTTCTTGCCATACAGCCACCACCTACTGTTGCTGATTTGCATGATTTTATCATGCTTGAAGTTTTCTCCTTGGTCCTGTGTATAATACATGATGACAAAGTATGAAGATTTTTATTAGTTCTGAGTTTAAAATGACCCTGCTCTTCATGAGTAGCTACATGTGAGCTCTTATGGATCGTTCCAAACAAGTACCACTGAAAACCCTATGTTATGCTACCCCATTGTGTAGTTGGTGAATCTGCAGCATGCTTTTCATGTTTTGGCTTTTGTTTTTTTCTTTACAACTTAATAGCAAAGTATAATATCTAATATTTGTATTTTTTCGTCTTCGCTCTAAAATGACCTCAGGGAAATTACTTAACATTAGAGCTCTTCAAGATTTTTGTAAATTCAAAATATAATTTTCATTTTGGTGAAAAGCATTTTTCAGTTAATAATTGAAACTATTATTTTTCCCCAACCACTGAAATGTCTATATTGTGAGTTAAGAAGCATAGCACACAAAGAGATAGACCAGAATATGTTTAAGTCTGACCTATTGGATAAATCTTGCTGTACACCTTGAAACCTACTAAACTTGGCACTTCAGGAAAAAAGAAATCTTTGGCTCAGAACAATTAGAGTTTACAAAGTGTATAAATTACAGCACGAATGCCTCTAATCACTCATTTACCTTCTAAAATGCCTCAAGGGATTTGGATTAGAAGAGAACCATTACAAAGATTAAGATGAAATATCTTAGAAGCAAATAAGGAGGTATAGGGGTGGGTATTTTTTTCTGTTGGTAATTTTTTTTCATGTCATAAGAAAAGGTTAGGAGGCATACAGTATGCAAACAGAAAGCTGTTTATTGTGACAACGGGAGTTTTAAAAAGTGAAACAGGCATATGGAAACCTGGTAAGGAAGCTGGAGGAATCAAAAAATAGATGAATCATGAGATGAAGAAAATTCCTTAACTATCTTAGGGTTCTGTGCAGGTCTTTGTTGTCTCAAAAATTCTAGAGGTGCTCAAAAGTATATTTTCCATATCTTCATTTATGCTGTTTAGGTTGTCTCCCCCTTTTAAAAATGAGGAACAAGGTCATTCTTTTTTTCTGACTTTTGCCATCGTATGTGCATGGTACCCTTTTGATCTGCCTGGAAGGGCTAATTAGATCCTAGAATAATCAGATGACAAGGAGGTAAAGCTTGATGGAATGATGTTTTGCATCCTTCTGTCTGGTCAGTGGAGGAGGTGTTGCAACTGTTTTGACTAGAGGAAGTTATTTGAAATGAAGGATCAGCTGGTTAAGCAAAGGTGCTTGTATATGCAGTGTGCAAAATTCTTTGACTGTTTTCTGGATTCCTGGAGTACTGTCACTCTTTCTCAGTTTCTTTGTAAGCTTTTCAATTTTTTTTAAAGACAGCACTGCAGCGCCATTTTTGTGAAGGAATCTCTCATTTGAACTGACGTTGTATTTTGTGCAAAGGCATCAAGGAGGAGTCAGGTGAGTAGCATGATGGATTGCAACCTAGATAGAACTATAAGTTGCCTCTTGGGCTTAGAAGTTCTGGAAAGTTGCCCAGACATAGAAGAAAACCAGAAGATTTGGTTGAATTCTTCCTGCTGAACCATGTGGAAGGAAAATTATTCAAAGGTTCTTCTTGGTGAAATCTGTGGGCTGCAGGGGTTTGAGGAGTGATTAGCTTCAGTGATACCAGGTATTTAGTTGTGGATTTGGTCAGGTATTTTCCTATTTATGAGATAGACGGGAAGTTTAAAAAGTTTATGTTTGCTTTCTGCAGCTAAATTTTATGTAAATGTGATTCAGTAAGCATGCATGCTTGTAAAATTATAAAATGCAAGAGACTTCTGTGTTACATGGCTTCGTATCTGGCAAACTGGTTTTTCATCTTGAACATGATGGACATCACACCAACTTGCTTTTGCTGTTAAAATTAATTTCAGAAAGCATCCCTAAAATTTGGCTTGAAAATATGTGGCTGTTTTAAAAGAAGTATTTTTAAAGTAAGCAATTCAGAAAATATCTCCAATGATTCAGCTCACATCTGACTCTTTGCAGGAAAAAATGGATTGTGCCTATGGCAAAGTGTGCTTCTGGGAAATTATTAGTGCAAAATCTGTGAATGAATGATGTGGAGTTTTTATATACTGAGAAAAATGGTACTGTGGAGTGAGAGCTGTGTAAAATATAGTGTGAAATGTAGAGGTCATATTCAGTTCTCCACCTGGCCACAGAGATCTGTGTTTCTCCAGTCCTCAGCTTGGGTCTCTGAAAAAGAATGCTCCATTTTAATGGCAGTCTTCTCAAGAAGCTAAGCCAACACTGGGATTTCCAAAGACTTAGGGAATATTTGTAGCTTTGTGTGGGAGTAACTAAGCTTTGAGGAAACAAAATGTGCCTCTTAGGCAGCATGGGTTTCAAGCACAAAGTATTTCCTTAAAGACGCAGACCTTCAATAGCTGCGGCCGCAAAAGACCTGTGTAGGTGTGAGAGTGAGGAATCAATACAACTTTTTCACCTTAGGTTTTTAATCGTGCTGTGGGATAGTGGCATTCAGGTATTGTGCCAAGCAGACCATTTGCATGTGTGGTTGCAATGTACACTGTGGCTGGGGCAATTTTCAAGTCATGCTGTCAGTGGTAGCTCTAGACTTGAATTCAGACCTGCTTCCAAACAGGGGTGCTGTGGCACTCCAGGAGTGAGAAGCTGGTGGGGCAGCACAGGAAATGCAAGCAAACCAGCCTGTTCAAAGCAGTGGTGGGCTGCTGTTTCCATCTGCAACTGGAGATCGCTCATTTGGAGAAATCCTCAGTCTCATCACTTACTGACAGATGAGAGGTGTGACCTTCTGTGTTGTTGACAGATGACTGACTGCAGGGGGATGATAAGACCTTGTAATCAACGTGAGTGCTTTGATGAGATGTGCAGCACCAGTCCACCAAGAAGAAAAGGGTCTGAGTATAGCTTCCCAAGCTGCTCTGCTCAAAGAATTGGAGGGTTTGCTACATTCTCTCTCTGTCCAGTATTCTTACATTACCTTTGGAAAATAGCTGGGACAGAAATTTAGGTTCAGTCTGATTACAGTGTTAGCTTGCTAAAAAGATTAATCTGATGAGGGTGTATGTTCTTGAAAACAAGCTTTTTTTCCCCATTGTTTTGATTTAATTAAAATTCAGGATTCTAAACTTTAAAAAAATAGCAAAAGAATTGGTGCTTTCTTTTCTGTCAGGGGTAAGGCATGTTTGTGCCTCATGGGCTTACATCACTTTGAATAATTTATTTTTGCCATAGTCAGCCTAAATGGTTTCTGCCTGATTAACAGAAACCAGAATTTGGGCCCACAGCTTGCACAAACATTTGTGCAATTTTTTAATAGCTTCTTATTTGCCTACAGCGGAAGAATGAATCAAGAATTAATTAGCACATCAGAAGATTCTCACCTCAGCTTCCTGTCTTCCTTTGTATTTCATTATTTCCCCACCTTTCAAATTGGTGTTCCTAGACATGTAACAATATGCAGCTCTGGACTGCAGAGTCTGATAGGAAATATTCCTTCATTTACTTTTCCTTTCTTGCACTTTATGTTCAGCTTGTGAGTTTGGTGCCAGACTGCCAGCAGTTGGCTGGCTTTGGGAAGAAACAGCAAGCATGTTTTTTTCTTGTGACTTTTACCTGAAGTCATAATTTCAGCTAAGTATGCAAAAAGATACGTGGATCTCTGCAGACATTTTGACAAACTTGGCTTGAAATTAATATTTTTAATGAAGCTGAAATCCATGGGATATTTGGGATTCATTGCAAAAGTTTCTCACAGCTCTGTGGGCATATTGGCTGCAGCAGTTGCCAGCTGGATTGCCTGTTCTCCAACCTCCTTTTCACAGGCACTTACAAAGCCAGTTTGAGGAGATGTTAAACAGCACATGTAGGAGCCAGGTGCTGGTGGTAGCCAGTGAAAACCAGGCACCTGCTCATCCCTTTGCTCTAGAAAACTTCCTCATAAATTTTGAGTCATGGTGAAGTCTTGTAAGGAAGAACTACTAAATCAAGAGAGCTTGGATGGAAAAAGAAGGAAGAAGCACCCGACTGGTTAGAGTGAAAACATGTTCTCCTGCCTGAGCTTGCTGATGCAAGGAAAACACTGTTTGTGGAAAGCAGCAGTCTTGGATATAGAATGCATTACCAGAACATACCCACAGCATTTCAGCTGCTCTGTGGTAAATGCCTCCATGTAGGGTTTTTTATTGTGATAACTGCAACATAGTGTTTTCTGTGTGGCTTTGTGTGTGTGCTGTGGCCAGGGTGCCACTGGGAGGTCATGGAGCCATGCCCTTATTTGTGCTGGGGTGATTTGTTCCAGCATCTGTATCCCTGTATATTAAGAACGTTGCCAGTCTGAGTGCATGTTCTCTCAGGTCTCTCGTGTGCATCTGTGTCCAGTTGTGTTCTTCATGAAACACCTTCTGTGGTGGCTGAGTCATGCATTCAGCTAGGTGCCATTGTCTGTAGCAACTGATCTTCTGGTACCAAGTTCTTCTTAATCAGCTTTTGTTGTTGTTGTTTTTTGTTTGTTTGTGAGGGTGTTTGTTTTCTGTGAAGTGGAAATAGCATTTTTTGAGTGCTCACAATCTGATGACTTTTTGTAAAATGTCAGGCCAGTGTTGTTTCTGCAGCTGTACTTGGAGTTGTGTGTGATCTCCCGGGCTTTATGTTCTTCTGTTCATCTTCCCCATGCATCTGAGAGGTCTCCTTATTTCTCTCTTCTGCCCGTAACATGCCCTCTGACATCAATTTTGTCCTCTTAAACCTGTCTGTGTTCATTTAAGGCACAGTTGCATTTCAGCAATGCTTTGTGTGGTCCCAAGTCCTTCATTACATATTCTTGTGTACAAACCCTTCCTGGGATGAAAATTCTCATTGTTTTTCAATGCATTGGACTATTAATATCAGCAGTTAATCAGAAAAACAAGGAGGAGAAAAGGGTCTGTGGCAGACTCTGCTTTCTCAAGGGTAAAGTGAGTAAAGGGCACTAATGAGCTGCAAGCTGATGCCAAATGATTTGATAAACTTGTCAAAGTTTATTTTCTTTTATAGCTATTTCATAGTCAAAGCAAGACATATTATTTAAAAATAATTTTAAAAAAGAAAGTTGTATAAAGGAATAGCTCTTCCCTACTTAAAATCATTACTCCTCTCCTCCTGAGCTAGAATGATTCTTCAGTATCTGGTTACAGTTTGCTTAAACTCAGCAGCACTTAAATCAAAGTGATATTTAGATTCTACGAGCCACAGTCTCCTTTCAGGCCAATAAACATCTAAAGTAACCACAGATTTACACCTAGGTAAACCCATGACTTCTAGGGGGCTATTCTGGACTTGCACCTCTCTAAGTGCGAAAAGAATGTGGCAATAAATGATGACAATAAAAATGCTTTATTAAGCTGTTGTGAGTGCACTAAAATCATAATAAGCATGTCTATTTACATTAGCATCCATTAAAATGTAGCACATGCATTAACTAATAAAAAATAAAATTTAATGTGAATGCCAGGCTATGACACTGTTGAACTCTTGAATTTTATCAGCTCTGTGAAGCAGGTCCCACTTAACAGAGATTGGCCTCTCATGCTTTGGTAGTAAGCAGGAACCAACAAGTTACCTCTCCTATTTTCTTATTCTAAACTATACTAGAACAAGAATGAACAAGAAATGTTCAGTGTGTGCAAAGGCCACAATAGCAAGACCTACAGTCTTGCTATGAAGCACTGGCACAGGGGGCCAAATGGTGTCTGTCACAGTCACATAAGCCAGCCTTTTAATTTCTCATCCTCTTTATTTGTTATGGCCTGAACATGCTGTCAGTGCTTGAACAGTCATGATGAAACTACATGAATGAGTAAGGTGATTGGGATTTGGAATTTATATGTTGCCCTGAATGGTTTGAGTTCAGACATGCAGTACCAAACCTCAATTTACTCTTTTGTTTCCAGTATATGAATTTTACCGAAGTTCTCACTTAGTATAATCACCATTTTATATCATTGCACAGTAATAACTGTCTATTGTGCTGTAAATTATTGTAGGTCTCTTCCTCTAATTTGTTCACTGAGAGGAAACAGGCCATTTTTATGGGAGAGAAATGAAGCAGCATTTCTCAGAAAGCAAAGCGTGCAGATGACCATCTTATTATTAGAAAAGAGGAAATATCAAAAGATGCAGAGCCATTTCTATAATCATCCCAAACTACTGTGGTCACCCTTTCAGCAAGCCTCCTTCAGTTTTCCCACCCTTTCCCGGCATGACTCTGCACCAGGTCACTGCATGGTCTGCAGTTGTTCACTGTGCAGACGCTGGAAAACAATGCCAAAAGAGCATCATGCTAGACAAAAATGTCTCATTCTCGTGCTCAGAGATGCTGAGAGCATTGAATGGAAGCTGCATCTGAGTGAAAACTGTGTTCCCTGGCTGCTGACTCCAGAGGCAGAAGGGCTGCAGCTGGAACTTAATTCAGCTTGCAGCAGAGAATTGGATATGAATTTTGAACAGCACCTGGGGTTATTTTATTTTATTTTATTTTATTTTATTTCTACAAATAGATAGGATGAGTGTTTTTGATGACTTAGTTCATGCCTGCATGTTTTCTGTGCTTCATTTAGCTGACTACAGAGGAATCTCCAGGTTTGTATTTCTCTGTGAACTTATGGTCACTGGTCAGGGGTGTCTTCCCCATCTTCCCAAGCTGTTGTGGTCTTTCTTGACAAGTTGCACTTCCAATGTTTTCAAAAGCTTGCCATTAATACTTTTGTTGGGGGTGTTTTTTAAACCCTAAAGCTGTAATGATTTCAAAGTTCTTACTTTTTAAAGAGTGAATTTCACACAGTGGACAATATTAAATGTAGTTTCAGCTTGTGTTACAGATATTTCATGTAGGTCTCCAGAGGAAGGCTTATAGAATGTGTGAGAAATAATTAAATTTTCCTTTAAAAGGAACGTTGCATAGATATTAAAAATGTTAAAGTGGGAAAGCACTACATAGCACTTTCATATACAGTACTGTCTGTATACTTGTTAAAGAGTAAAAGGAGTAAAAGGAGTAAAAAGAAATGTGGCATTTACTTTATAACTTTACTTTGATCTGAAAGAAGTA
This sequence comes from Anthoscopus minutus, assembly GCA_013399455.1. NCBI lineage: Eukaryota > Metazoa > Chordata > Aves > Passeriformes > Paridae > Anthoscopus > Anthoscopus minutus. The sequence goes on along the minus strand of VWYI01015865.1, from coordinate 15,622 downwards.
TCTACTTATCATAAATATTTAATTTCAATTTTTTTCACAACTAAATATTTCATATAATAGTTCTTCTGTAATCAGAATTGTCATTTTTAAAATACAATTTTTATGTTGAACAATGTAACCAAAACCACGTCACTACTTTTTTGTTCCAAAATGTCCACTATAAAATAGGAAGTATCTCCTTATTATCCCATTTGGAAATATTTTATTTCCAACTATCAAAGAGTACAAAAACTACACATAGAAGAGAAAAAACCAACCACTGAAGAGACAAAAATGAAAGTACCTTTTATTAGGTAAAAAAGTAGCAATGTTTTGCTAATCAGTCAGCATCTGCATTGTTTTGTATTCCCCATTCCTGTTTAGTTGGTGTACCTATCAGTCATATCGGGGCTGGACAGGAATGTCCCATGTGGATCTTCCAGTCCACCTCTTCCTCCTTCTCCTCCTTATACAGGAAAATACTTGTTTGGATGGCAGAACCTACTTGACACTACCATAGCAGTTACAGAGCAGTTGCACAGTCTGCCCAGGAAAAAAAAAAAAAAGAAAAAAAAGCATTTTTCCTTTTAAAATTGACAAAAAAAGCTGAAAGTTTAGGGTCCTCGCTATATTGCGAAGTACTGAACCCTTAATATGAGTTGAAGAGTTATGTGTTAAGCAGCAGGATAACTGGAATACAGTGAAAGAAGAGAATAAGGGAAGGAGCAAGAGGAGAAAAAGTCAGAAATTATGAATAATCTTTTAATCTCATTCTTCTTCTTCCTGTGCATTTTCTTTCCTTTTTTCCCCCCTCTCTTTGTTTAAAAAAAGTGCCATCACTGCATTAAAGCACTGAGAAAATTGCTGTGCAGTCAAGCCTCAGAATTATTACCATACCACATATAGAGTTACATAAAATGAGGTGTTTTTTTCCTTAAATCCTAAGATTGTTCGTTCACACAGCTCACGCATTATAATCAAATGTGAACACAGGAAAACGGTCCATGGGATCAGCCCTCAGTACAACTGTAATTCCCAGTGAGGTGGGTGGAAGTCTGGATCATAGTGTGGCAGGAGAATAGAAGCCCTTCTGTTCTGAGATGGGCTTATCACATGGTTAGCAGCTGGAATTTATGTGAAGTCTTATTAAATAAAACAGCAGTAACCAGTCACCTACTGCTGCAATATACTTGGAGGTACAGTACCTGAATATTTCCAGAAGCACTTGACCTTTCTCCTGCTCCTGCATCTCTGTATTTTCTTTTGCTTATACTTGACAGTTTTTGACCTTATAGTAAACTTTTTTTTCTTACAACTTAGGTTTGTGAAAATTCAAGGGTTTGAGTTATATGATGGCAAGTTTGTTAAAAGAACATTAAGACATGCTGAGAGAACTTCTTTCAAATTCAAAAACATTTAATTCTAGGTGTTATTTTATTAAGTCTATTTTATGCATATATATGTTTATGTATGCACATACATATTTAAATATGAATGCATGTGTGTATACTTCTTTTTTTTCCATCTCAAGTTGGTGGGTAGAACATCTGGAATAGCTGTGTAGAACAGAAGTGTGAATGGAAACAATACTGTACTTACATAATAGCACAGGATATTTCATTAAAACAATTCCAGTATATTAAGAGTTGGCAAATTACAACACTTGAAGAACTGATCTCCATATGGGAGCACTTAGTTCTTTGAAATATTATATTATTTTTGATTGTGTCTCATTCAGTGAAAGGATTATAATTTTGAAGGCAATGGGTCACAGCACACTAAGCCACTACATAGCCAACAGTGAAATCCCTGCTTTATTGATGTACCCCCTGGTAATAGTGATTTTGATATTTTATAGGGTTTATTAGTCTTGTACAGGAGGTGCAAAGACCAGGCTGTTTATCAAAGCAGAGCTAAGAGGTCTACAGAGTGTCTGCCCTTGCCCTGAAGCAGAGCCTTTTGCTGCAGGACCTCCAAGGGCTTTTGAGATTAATTTGTCTAAAAGAAAAGGGAATTTTTTTTGTTANGTTTTTATTTTGTTTTTGGTTTTGTGGGGTTTGGGTTTTTTTTGGTTGGTTGCTTGGTTGGTTGCTTGGTTTTGTTTGGTTTTGTTTTTTTCTTGGGTTTGTTGTTGTTGTGTTTGGTTGGTTGGGTTTTTTTTTAATTTTAATGCCAATGAAACCACCTGGCCAACCCGTTCTTCATTGCCCTGCCAGAATTTCAACCAGGATTTTTTTCTGAGACACCTTGCAGAGGTGTCAGCCATGGGGAGAGTTTGACTTCTCAAAATGTGGAGACCGCTCCAGAATGATGCCTCAAATACAAGGGGATGTAGGCCAGCTGGAAGGGAAAATGACAATTATAGCTGACAACCTGGCTCCAATCATGGTTTAAAAAAAAGACAGACACACCAGACAGTTCATAGTACAGAAGTGATCTGTGACATGTTTCCAGTGGCTGGTGGCAGCTGGAGCTGCTGGAGGTGGGACACTACTGCTGCCTGCCATTCCTGCTGGACACAGGCAGGCGCGGAGGGTGGCTTCTCTAGGGCAGGCTGTCCACATCAGCAGGTTTTCATGTGCAGGCAAATACAGAGCAACTGAGAAAAGCAGTTTTGCCTGCCTCAAGAGTTTACTGAACTTGGTCACCATGATAAAGTTAAGTCTGCAGGAGAGAATGGGTTAGAGGTGAGTGAATGGAAAATTATGAAAGAATAGAGTGGCACAAAACACTGGTTTCTTGCTCCCGGCTTCTGCATGTTTTATCTCTGTGCATTTTATTGAGTGGATGGATTAAAAGTCCATTGGAAGAATATGTCACACCTCGGTGAGAGTCTAGTAGAATTCCTAGAAAGGATGCCCAGGCCATGGCCAGGATTTTTCCTGCGGGAGTCAATTGACACACACATGATTTCAATTTGTCTCACGTTTGCTATAAATGGGCCAAGTCTCTCCCAGTTATACTGAGGAGAGTTGAAGTCTCAGAACACAAATTGTGCTTTACTTTATGTTGTCAGATTTCAAGGCAGTAGAGTTGGTAAAAGTGCATTGTTTGCAGACTGAACTGGGCTTGCAGCAGGCAGCTCCGATAAGCTATGCCTGCCCTGAAGAGAATGTTATCTAAACAGCAAGCAGTTTAATTCTCTGTAAATAAGGAAAGGGATTGATACAGACCTGTTGGAGTAAATTACTATTGTTAAAATAAAGGTTTTCACCCTTATGGGAAAACTGAGCATCCATTTTCTGGTATGGCAGATTAGGCTGTATAAATGTAAAATATAAATTAATTTGTCACTGCCTGTCTTCTTCGCATGCTGGTTTTAAAATGGTTTGTGGCATGGCTGGGTAACCCATGCCGACCATTTTCAAGTTACCTGTCCATTTTAGATATTTCAATGGACACCATGTCCTAGCCACCTCTCAGATGTTATAATGGATACAACCTATTTATTATAGAAACAATTAATATGTATACTGTTTTGAAAAAGATAGACAGAAACAGCTCTGATAGTTTTTCTGTGAAAGCTTAAGCCTACCCTTCAGAAGATTTTTCTGTTGCTTTCACTTCTTTGCTAATTAATTTTTACCTCTCCTGCACATTCTCAGAATTTGCATGGCACAACCCAGCAGGAGCAGGTAACCATTTTTTTAAATTCTGTGAATATTAACCTTATGGAGAACAGCAAGAAAGCTTTCTTTGTAATCTGTTTATTAAAAGCCTGAAAGTCTCAAATTCTTACTATAACTGCTAATTAATATTTCTTCTTGTAAGTCTCCCTTTAATCAGAGGGTCTGCCTGTTGATTTAATTTTAGTTCTTCCTCTAAAATGTGATGTTTCATGCTCCTTCCTTCTTCCTCTCCTAATCACCGTAGCCCCTAAACCCATAAGATGTCACAGAAAACTTGATTTCAGGACTTCCCTTCTGAAGGACATCATATTTAAGTTTATTCTCTTGACATCTCTCAACAATAGCAAGGCAAACCTTCCTTTCTAGGTCACGCTGTCCATCCTGTCTTCTGGGTTCCTCATTGATGCAATGATCACAGAAGGCAGGCTGGGAAGAAGATGGAGAGGTATGAGGGTGTGGGGTGTATAGTTTTAAGACTCAGAATGAAAAGGTAAATCTCTCATGTAAAACAAACCTGGGGAGAGTAGTGATGACAGCTAGTAAGGTGCAGTGGACAAGCTAAATTGGGATGCTGTTGCAGATGTCTCGCTTTATTAATATATCTGGGGTTTTTATGATGAAGATTTAGAAAGCTGTTGGGGTACATTTGCAGTGGTGTTGACTCAGAGTTCTCATGATGGAATGCAGCCTGCAGTTGGTGTTTTGGTTTCACATAAGGGATGGGAGGGTGTCTTGAATCATTTGAGTCAGTCACATATCTTTTCTCTGTCATTATCATCAAACTGTTCATCAAACAAAGAGAAAGACAAAAAGTATAGAATATTGGTAGTGATTCCAAAAACAGTCTGGATGCTGCTTTGACTTCAGTCCTTTTTAATAAATACAGCATGTTTTTTGTTTAGGAATCTGCTTGTAAGTTTGTTTTTAATCACACAGACTGTGAAACTTTAGTTATGTTTCCAATAACATTGATGATGCTTGCAAAAGTGTTCTTTCCAGGAGAAAAATCATCAGTGACAAAAACTATAGGGAAAAAAAATGTTTTCAACTATAATTTTTCACTTTCTTGTACATAATCTGGTCAGCTTTTAGCTTCTTCTAGGTTCCTTCCAATAAGTTTGCTTTGGAGCCCAGGTTAATTACTGGAATGTCCTTTTTGGCATCTCAGCTTTAACATTGAATGATATTTCTGTTCATTGAAATGGAAATGAGACAACTCAGCTAAGAAATGAACAAAACAAGGAACCAAACAAAACATCCAAGCAAAAACTCCAGGCTTCTGTCCCCATTACTATTACAATGAAGCCAAGCAGCATCAAATTAATTGTTGGGAAGGAATTTTCCCAACCCACTACCAAAGAAAAAAGCCTCTTTTACTTTTCTATCAAAGTCTTCTGGAAAAAATACACTAATTAATTGTCTTTTGCAGCATACTCAGAAAACCCCAAAATCTGAGGCTACTTAAAGTTACGTCTAGTGAGTAAAGTTCTCATGAGTGATCTTCAGAATTTTGTCATCTTAGAGTAGATTAATCAATTTCTTTGTTGATAAAGATCTTTTTGGTTTTGATTCATTCCCATCTTTCAAGCAATATAAGTTAGCTGAAGATGGGATAATGCTAGGAATTTATTCTGTTTTGCAGTAAGTCTGGTGTTTTTTTCAGCACTTGGTCTGCCTTAGTTACCTTGGCTGTTACCAAAGGTGTGTTTGCTGTCAACCTCTTCCAAAGTTGCTCACTTAAGTTGTATCTTGTATACAACAGATCATGTTCATCTTTTATTCTTAATTAAAGGGCAGGTCCATTTGAAACACTCAAGAGTTCATTTGCTTCCTTAACTGTCCATACATTAGGTTTCTGGTTAGCTGTCACTCCAGATTTTCTTTCCTTTGCTCCGGAGGGCTTTTTCCTTTATTGAATCTCTTTAAAGATACCTTCAGGGTTTTAGTTTTTCCCCTGATAATATGGAAAAGGTTTTTGACATTTGAACTAGATGAGATTTCCTCCTATAGAAGGGAGCTTGTGGCCATCTGTTGAGAAGCAAAGAACCCACAGGTCCAAGCTTGCTCAGACTGAGGAGACTTGTGCTGTGCAAGCAGACTGACTAACATTAGCCAGTGGGTCATTTTTAACATCTATACCATCCAAAGGAGCTGTTGATCAAGGAATTAACATCAGCCAAAATGCCAGCACTCAGAGGCAGCTCCTGTGGCCCCAGGTCCCCGTTAGAGAAGCCCTCAGCATAAAGTTTATCAGATAGTAATTGAGAAATAAGAAGGCAGAATCTAACATTCCCAGAACATACAGAGGGGAATCAGGTATTAGCACTGAGAGAACCATTGACTTTTATGTTTTGCACCCTCACATCCTGCTTCAGGACTGTGGCCTTTCAGAACAGGCTGGGAGGTAGCATGGCTATTTAAAAAGAAGTGGCACCAAGTCAGAGCACCACCACCTCTCTCATACTTTGCAAAATCACTGCTGGTCTCTTTTGGGGCTGTGCTATCTGCCTGGCTATTGCAGGAAAGTTTGCTTTGCTATTTGTGGAGTTGGGCTAATTAATCAGTTGGCTTCACATCTCGTTCTCTAGTCATTCAGCAGCGGCATTTCTTTCAAGAGACAGATGTAATCATAACTGTCACTTTCCAGTTTTACCTGGTGGATGTTACATAGTGGTCACACAGAGCTGCTCTTGGGGATTTGATTATGGTGTACAAGTAGCCGCAGAACAAGAATCCCCTGTGGGACTTTCATAGGATGAAACATAATGGTGCTTTCCACGGGGCTCTATGCTGTTTTGCTGTTGTAATCAATTCCTGTAACTTCTGAGAATTCAAGCCCATGTTTAACAGTTAGCACCATTTATTAAAATTTGAAATGTCCAGCATGGTTCTTCACAATTATTTTCAGGAGCAAGTTTTGTTTATGGATGCTTTGTTAGGATAGCCTAGGTAGCAACACGAGTGCCCCATACATAGGTGGGAAGGAAGAAGGGGCCCTGCCTTGAACTTTTGAGTCTCTATGAAATTTGCACTCTATCTCTTTGCTAGATGCTTTTCAGAGTGCCAGCACTCATGTGTGGGACAAAGAGACAAAAAGCACCCTGTTTGCATGGGAACTGGAAACATCATGGGATTTATTTCTTTAACTATGGGTCTCTTTCTATAAGCTCAGTTTGTAGAGGTTTGGGTTTGTTTCAATTTTACTGCTACAAGGACTCTTAAATAATAAAAACACAGAGGGAGGAAATTTTCAAGGAAGATAAATAGCTTTGAGAGTAAAATGAGAGACATTTCTGAACTGTGGAACATTTGAGGGATATGCTCCCTGCAGAAGCTGAATGCAGTGGAATAGAAAATACATCATATTTGAAATAAGACCTGGCTTATCCCCACAGTGGAAGAAATTTCAATAATCTTTTAAGCCTTGAAGATTTCAGTTAGTTTCAGAAATCTCTCATCATTGCCGGATGGACTTTTGTCATACAGGAAAATCATGAGGGGTTTGGCGGCTGAAGGAAAAGGATGCCTTCTGTTTCGCTCAGCCTGCATGCAATGATTCATCTTGTCTGAGGGAAAGGAAAACCAAAGCAGTAGGGTTCTAGTCAGAAATTAGTCACTGTGAGACGGTGTTTGATCGGTGGCCCAGGGTTGGGATTTTTTTGTTTTGTTTTCTTACCCGAAATCATGTGACTTACTCTCCATACTTGTTTTTCGTACTAGGGGGTGTTTCTAGCAAGACACTTGGCATGCTGTGAATTGATTAGTTTTAATCCTTTACCTTATAGGAAAGGGAGTTTCATTGTGGATTTGAAACTCCTGCTTGGCATCAAAATAACTCCTCCTGTAGCTGATGGTGTTGAAGTGATAGTGATATTCTCATCAAATAAAATAGAGATGAAATCAACTGCAAGTTCCTCTCATGGCCTGGTCATTCATCTTTTCCCAGCTTGCATGATGAGAATAAATGAAATATAAGAGTGTGATATGCCAGTTGGAGAGACAGAGGGAGAAATTAATTTGCTACTGTGTTATAGTCATTATAGCTGGAATTTTTTTTAACCGATAGATTTGTGCTAAAATGCAGGATTATGAGTTTAGAAGATTAACATCCATGTAACAACCAAAGGAAAAATCATATCTAACAGAAAGGCACGGGTCAGCAATGACTCACACTGTTGCAGCCAAACTGGGCAATGTCCCTACCACTATACTTGTGAAGTGGCCACCTTCAAGACCCCTTGAAGGTGTTATAGTTTCATATATTCACTTTCTTGGCAGCCTGTTTTATTCTAATACATTCTGTTGACAGTGTCACAGAGATATGCTTATTCCTGCTCTTTCCAAGATCCCTGTTCACACAGAGGCTGAGGAAAAAAAGCAGGCAAGGTCCTCTCATGCCACTATGGGAGAGCACTGGGAGAGGCTTACATTGAATTATGGATTTAATTTGCAGCAGATCTCCTGAGTTCTTTTCATCTCATTTCAGTGAAATATTTTCCAAATAACACTTTTTGCTGTGGCATACTTTGGAGACATGAATGTTTACATTGAGAGCATTTTATCAGAGCTCCGCTGTTCATAGAGATGTATTCCTTATTGCTCATTCATTTCATGCTATGAGAAAACAGACATTTCAAATTATCTGGAAACACTTTTTAGACACCAAGGTGGGCTTTCTAGGTGTCTGGACACTTGCTGTCTGCTAACTCAAATCATTAAGGTTGGAAACGATTTCCAAGATGATCAAATCCAACCTTCAACTTAATACCACCATGCCCACTAAACCATACTGCAAAGTGCCACATCTACTCATTTTTTTAACACTTCCAGGGATGGTGACACCATCACTTCCCCAACAAACCTGTTCCAATGCTTAACCACTCTTTCAGTGAAGAAATTTTTCCTAGTATTCAGCCTGAACCTTACCTGGGCATTTTGTCTCATTCTGTCACTTGTTGCCTCGGAGAAGAGACTGATCTTCACGTTGCCACCACCTCCTTTCAGGTAGCTGTAGAAAATGTAGTCTCCTCTAAGCCTTCTTTTCTCCAGACAAAACACTCATTGGAGACAATTGTGGGTGACATCTAATTGGACTGCAACCCCAAAGAGAGGTCAGTTGTGCTTTCCCCTTGAAAATGCTTTTTTCCAGTCTAAACCCTACACCACTGTGATGTGTAGAGGAGGAAAGAAGGATCTTTGTTTTTTGTGAGACACAGGAAATAGGAAGACCAAAGTGAGGAACAAGCATTTCAGGAGTCATACCGTGCAAAAGCAATGCACAACAACACAAACAAGACAGTTGCATGCACAAAAGTTTCAAAACATTTTATGGACAAAATTCAGTTTTTGAAAATCAAATGTCAAACTTGTTTTTCTTTAATAGTATAGCAGTGGAAGAGAGTTCACTCAAGAGACAGAGGAAAGGATAACTCCAAGATATGTGGCACAGACAAGGGTTATAATGGAAATTAATTGTGTAGCATGTTAAATAATATTACCTTAATCCTGCAGCTTTGGGCAGTGGCACTGAATTTCTATTTTATGGCATGTTTTACAAACTAAAATATTTTAGGGCTTGAAAACTGCTCAGGAAATGTGCTTCCCTGCTATCAAATGCAGCAGTCTGTATGCATTATTAGCCATGGCATGGTGCATGTAGACACTTCTTGTTTGCTACCTCTGCTGAACCTTTCACATCAGCTCATTTATCTTTCAGGTGTTATAATAATTGACCCTCAATCACTATTCCATTATCCTAAACAGGCAATTATCCACATTGTCACTTTTGCATTTGCTCTTTTGACCCAGGGGTCAGGGAGGCCTAGTGTAACTGAATCCAACAAAATTATTCCCTTACCTGTCATATAAATAGTCATCCTAGCAAAATGAGACCCATGGGGGCTTTTGCTGAGGTGTTGAGAAGGCCAGTCTAACTCGTTCCTTTATTCTACTCTTTAAGGAATGCAGTACTGTTTTGGCACTCTATCAAAATAAAACAAAGTTCCATTTTTTAGCCTTCTTTTTTTCCCCCCGCTTTTTTTAAGTGAGCACCCCTGTGCTTACAAATGCTTCTTTGTGGCCTGCTTTATTGAAATTTCCATTCAGTTCTTCCATCTGTTAGCTGTGTTTGCCACTATTCCTGGGGAAAGAATTCTGCATTTCACCTTCATTTGGGGGTGTAAGGTCATAAAACTGTCTGGATTATTTCAGCCATATTTATACTTAAGTTAATATTCCTTCTTTAACAGGTTTAAAGCTTTTAATTCCCCAGTTTGTTATTCATGGTGAGTGAACTAAAGTGAACGAAGTTTTTGTATTATAAAGAGGAAAGCTTTTGGTATTCAAAAAGTGTTCTGTAAATGTGGATTGTAACCCTCTTCACCCCAGCTCTCCAATTCCGATTAGGCTCATGTTTCATGAACTCCCTCTCTCCACTGCTTGCAGGCAGCAAATGTTTTATTTAACTAGCTCCTGTGAACAGTTTGTGTGGATATGCACTAGGGTTGTGTTTACAAATGTGGTGGTTGTGCACATCTTGCAGGAGCTGGCAGAGTGGCAGGGCCCACTGACACCAAATGCACAGGAGCAAATTGTGGAGCCCCCTCATTAGTATGGTCTTGAAGGCCATGGTGGAGCCCATGGTATGCAACTGTGTCCCAGGAAGAGGGAACTATTCCTGTTACATTGGGGGAAGCTACATCTGAGGGTGGTGGAGAGGTTTTCCTGAGGTTTCAGGTGGCAAAGGAGGAAAGCAAGCCTTTTCCTGACAGTGTCTGAACTGCAGCAGTGTTCAGTGCAATACATGAGCCAGATGTGCCGTGGCTCCCTAGTAGCTGCTGTGCTTACTTGTCTGTATTCTGAAATCCAAGGTACTCAAAGTAGAGAGGGTAAGGGGAGGAAAGAGCCGTACTCTGATGCAAGACCTGTATGTGTTTGCATCTAGCTGCAGGGTCCCAGCCTAGCTCAGTCCCATCTGTTCTGTTTTGCTGGAAGGAGATAGTCAGCACCTTGAAATACTGTCCTGGCTTCTCTCCAGCAAGAATCTGGGAGATGAAGTGAGAACACAAATGCAATTTATATTTCTTTGTTGAAATGTTCATATTTTCCCAGTGGCAACACGACTCAATAGTTGAAATAATGTTATTGAGAAAAAAGAGCAGAATCCCAGTGTGAATACTCTGCACACAGGCCCTTTAGGCTTAAGCCAGAATATGTCTGGACAATATGTAACTTACTCTTTCTTTTTTAAGAAAAGTAAAAGAAACGACCCACAAGAAACCTCAGGTTACTTCCTACTTATTTCTGAAAACAATTGTTCGTGCATCTGCTACTGCATTGCTTCGTAGCAACACATGTTTCCCACTCAAGAAGTTGTGCTTGTACTTTCTTTGTCATCTTTGTAACATCCTTTCCTGATACCTTTGATAGAGGCAGTGCTTTGTTTTCCATTAGGTGTAAAAGTCTGATCCATGAATAAGAGGATAGGACTGGCCTACCCTCTACACTATGTGCAGACCAAAAGAAGGTGTAAGTGGCTGAGATGTTACATGTTGTGGGAACATAATTGTGTCTCTCTTGTTCCAAAAAAAAAAGAAAATATTTCTCGGGTACCAAGACAACTGTGAAAGTCTCCATCATACCTGCTACTTATCAAACTCTATATCTGTCCTAGGAAACATGTATCTTGAATTTTATCCAGTCTTCAATTTTCAGGCAATTGGCAGCAGATTAAAACCATAAAGCATATTTTGACCAAAAAAACATTTTTTAAAAAATAAAATAAAATAACTTGATGGAACAAGTTATGTCCAGGAGAGTATTTCAGGGGCAAAACTGTTTCAAGGTGAAAAGAAGTCCAATTAGAAGTCTTAGCTAAAAACCCCTAAGTAATTAAGAAACTTGTCTCAAAAGATGTAATTTCTCAATTTTCTTCTTGTGATGGTTTCAGCTGGGGTAGCTTGGTTGCTGGCTGGGGTCAAATAACACTTCTAAATGTCAGAATGACTTTGCTGGCTTTTGGGAAAGAGCAAGCTCTAGTTGATTGTGGCAATTGTTGACATCTGTACTGCAGTTTGTGGAGTCCCAAGCAAGAGAGCCACTGTGAGGGGGAAGAATTGTGCCCTACTTTTAATCCTCATCTGTTCTACCTAGCAGCAGTAAGCTGAAGGGAAATTGAGGTGGCCTTTGAGTGTCTGGTTTTACACTAGAAATTGTATTTTCCTGATGCAAGGAGTACTTTAATGTTCAGTGATATCCTTGCAGTGACCACTGACACACAGGTCTCTGTCATTTCTGGTTATGTTGATACCTGAAGGCAGCAAGCAAACCCTGAATATTCTCCTGCTCATCAGCCAGGGAGTTTAGCTCCATTCCTAGCCTTTTTTGTATTAAGGGATGCCAGCCTTTACCCCAGCTTTCCTGTTTTTTAAGTGTTGGGATAGTAAATCTTCCAGAAGTATCCCCAACACACAATTAAAGATTCATTTACTCATTAGCTGTCTGCTTCTGAGTGAGAGGATAGGGTCTCCTATCCTCCTGCGAATATTCTGAATGACAGCAGTGAAACAGCAGATGATCTTGGGCTAGGTCTCAAATACCTTTCACAGAAATTTCTCTTTAGGAAAAAAAAAAAGCTCATTTTTTATCTATACTGGTGAACATTAGAGTAAATTTTTCCTTTCATTCTAAAGCAGATTCTGTTAGGATTAACACAGACTTTTGTGTGACTATGTTGCTTTGGGAGCAAGTGTATGATCCCTGAAGTTTCACTGTAGGCTAAGGCCTGATATGTTGACTGACTCTGAAAAGTCATCTTCTGTTTCTTTCTCTCATTTTCACCATCAAAAAAACAAACAAACAAACAAAAACTGTTTTTTTTATTGAACCATTTAAAGATATACTGGGGAAAAATGCAGAAATTGAGGGCATATTTATGTTGCTTATTACAGCTAGACATGCATGTGAACTTGAATTGAGAGAGGTAATGATACCAGAAGTCTTGGCTGGGGGAACTGAAACTGTCCCCAGTGTTTCAATACCAAATTTGACAAATATATGAAAATTGCAACAGCTCTCCACAATCCTTAGAGCACTCTAACTTAAATGCTTTACCTATCATAATGTCTTTCACTCTGGGCTTTAAAAAAATTACACATATGCTACCAAGATGTGGTCTCTTCTTATGCAGAAATATGCTTAGTGAAGTTATGCTCTGGATATTACCATATGGAGGGGACAAGTCAGGCTTGTTTTTTGATGTTTTTCCAATCTGCATTTTATATGTGAAAAGCCATCTTGATCCACACAGTTGTGAAATGGCAACAAAACCCTGATATATTGCACCTTGTGCCCAGTAGACAGATTTTGCAACTTCATAGATGCTCTTATGAGGGACTCTCAAATGTTCACTATCCACTTTAATAGCACAGAGAGAAATTTTTGTAGTTCATCTTACAAAATGCAAAACCTGTCAGCAGCTGTGATGTCATGGCCTGCATAAGTTATAGGACCTTTCTTCCACCCTTCCACTCTCCTCCTCTGACTTGGTCTTTTCTGTGCTATGCATCCACTTGCTGTGTGTCCTTTAGTATGGAAGAACAGCCAGAGAATGTGTGCTGAAGCAAGGAGGCAGGACAAGGAATGCAGGCTCACGCTCAATAACACACAAATAGCAAATGCAGAAGTGAGACAAAGCCATGTATCCCTTTGTTATAAATGCAGGGTAGCTTGCACATAATAAAATTTAAAATTTAAAATAACCAAACCAACACAACACACCAAAACACTGTGCACACACACACGTGCACACAGAGCCCTTCCCTTGGAGAGAGGATGAGAGAGAGAACGGAGAAACAAGTGAGGGAGGTTAGTCATGTTGTTTAATAAACTACTGAGAGCCTTTTAGATACTGTGATGGGGGAAATGTGCATAGAATAGTATAATGTTCCTCATCTGATATTATCTAGGAGTTCAAAAGAAGCTGGAGCAACAACACAATAAAGCAGCTCTCTAGTATGTTATTAAAAGATATCTTGAGCTTTCCTGCTTGACAGATATTTCTTGTTTTAATTTACACTTCTACTTCCAATATTTAGACCCAAGACAACAAAGTAATAGTTGAGCTGCTGACTAGCTAACACAATGCATTTATGCAAACCAGTTACTTTACAGTAGAAACACCTTGCTAATGTTATACTTTTGGTAATTAAAGTCCTCAAAAATGGCAATATTTTGTATTTATGTGCTCTCTATGTTTTAAATTTTTTCTGTAATTTCCCACCAGTTTGTTGAACAAATAACCAGTCATTTCATATTGCAAAGGCACTATGGGAATGAAAATCTGCATTGCTATTTTTAGACGCTAAGAAAGAAAATTATAATAGTTACTCTTGTTCCCAATGCAGTGTAACAAATGTTTGTGTTTTGCATCATGCTGGCTAAAACTAATGGGAATAGTCCATGTTATTTCAGAAACTAGTTGTTCTAGTTTGCTGTTTTCAACTGTCTTTTTTGGGTTAGATTGCCTGTAAGTATGACTCAGCAACATCAGCCTTCTGAAATATGGATGAAGCCTCATTTATATCTAAATTTAGTATCTCTCTGCAGGGTGGCTTGTTATGGAAAAAGTATGAAATTCTGGACAGACTTCTCCTTGCAAAGGACAAACACTCCATGACTGCTCATAGCAGGGTATCAATATTGGAGACATGGTCCTCTTGAAGTGCACAGAAAGTGGCATTGGAAAATCATAGCATTAAATCCTTTCTTCTGTAAAACCTCCCTGAAATTTTGAAAAGTTTTGGTACCCAGGCTTTGCTATTGCAACAGCTTAGTGTTTTACATTGATACATGTAATTGAAGATACGTATGAATCACATTTCCTGTTATGAAAAAACTTGGAAACTAGATGATCTGTGAGCTGCATTTTGAGGCATGGCTGTAGTATTACACAAAGCTATCAACAGAGAGTGAAATATATGTGATGGAGTCAGAAGTGAGAGGAGGATGGGGACCAGTGTGGCTGCAGGAGTGGATGGCACAGTAGGGAACTACATGCAGTGGGTCCTGTGTACTCTGATGCATTAGTATCAAATTCAGAGTTAGGTCATATGCTTCAGGCTCCCTTGGTGCCTTGTGACTAAAATCAGTAGGATTTTTTTTTAAAAATTTACTCTTTTCTTTTGGTGAGTGCATTAGTGAACTTATGTGATATCATCAGCTATTTTATGGAGTTAAATTTGAGAGTAACTCAAGAGGCAAGAATGTCTGTTTCTGCAATCTGTTTTTGTGATTCATCTCTGACTTTCCACTCTCACACCCTCCATGCTAGCTTGCCAGTTGTTTAACCCAGGTGCTACTTGACCAGGATCTGATACCTCTTTATTCATTAAAGGTATGGTGGGATCTCTGATGACTTCCCATAGTCAAGTGGTGAGGTTTAGGTCTCTTCCAGAGCACTGCTGCTCTGATGAAGCACAGCTTCCAGGCTGCTGCTCTGCAGAAGCCCTCGCTAGTGGGGTAGCAGGAATCTGGCAGAGGTTCCTATGCCAAATGAATTGTTTCTGTTACCAGTAAGCTCTTTCTTTGTATTTTCTTGTCTTTCCTGCACCTTGGATTTAGCGGTTACCTGTGTGAATTTTATTATATCAGTTACATGATGTTAGCTTGTATTTTTTTTATTGTAACCCACCTCTGGCTACTTCTACTGGAGAAAAAGCATTGTGTGTGATCTTTTTACCCCTCTGTTCTCCTGCTCAGAAATATATCCCAATTTAAACAATTTAGCAAAATCAAACATTAACATAGGAGTTAATGTTTTACAATAATGATCTCCTGCCGGAAGCCTGTTGGTCCTGACATGCTGCCAACTACAAAATCTAAATGAAGTTAGAACCAGAAGAAAATAAACTTACTCTATTTTCATTCTCTACTAACATCTTTTTTGCTATCTGAAAACTTGATCGCTATATTTTATGGTACTGAGTTCTTTCAGTAATGGATTGCAGGTGCCACAT
>VWYI01015864.1:7106-89027 GCA_013399455.1 Anthoscopus minutus | reverse complement strand
ATATTGGTCTACTTGTAGTCACAATATCAGAAAAAAGCCATGTAAAATTTAATATTTCTTAATCAAGGAGTTGTAAGTGATGACACCAAATGTAAGAGCATTAAGAATGTGAAGTCCCCATTTCTAGACTTATATTCTGGATTTATAATGCAAAACACACACTTAAATCTGTTCATCTAGACTGGTTTTATATCAGGTGAGGATTTGGTCCTAAATTTCTGTTTTACTAAAACTTTTCTTCTTTCATTTTTCAAACTGATATTTTTGCCAAAGGCCCAGGCAGGTTGGGCCTTTCTTTTACAATTGATGAGACACATATTGAAACTGAAAAACATAAGTGACATTTTTAAAAAATCTCTAATAGATGTATGTTTACCCTCTGAGTGAATGAGAGTATTGTATTTGCCTTCTCTTTCTTTAGATCTGAAGGCTGAAAAAAGTCTCATAAGCGCACAATGAAAACATTTTGATTTACGATTTGCTGTATTTCAGTGATTACTTCCTTCAACAGAGAGAGGAATCCGCTGTATGGGTTTCACAAAATATTTAGAAGCACAGAACAAAAACAAAACCTACAAAAATGTAATTCTCGAAGTTTACAGAAATAGATGAAATTGAAAAAAAAATTTAAAGCTATTTTTTCAGTATGCTGCTTTTACATGCACCACAGGCCTCCACTAAATGATAGGAAATGGTGAGCTGAGAAACACATAGAAACTAGAGACCTATTTGTTGACATTATACTGACTAGATAAACTGAAATAAAAAGTGTCTGTCCCCAAAATTATTATTGCTTGTAACTCCCTAAGCATTACTTTCAAATTTGCAATATGTGAATTTTTTGTTTATTTTCTATATATGAAAAAAATACACAATTATATACTTTTCAAATGTGATAAATGAACAAGCAAGTAGTGATTTTTAAGTCTACCTTCCAGCAAATACTTCAAATACATAAGATTTCAGCAGAGCAAGTAATAACAAAGTCAATGTGTCTGGCAGAGCTGTGTGTAAAATGACAACCTTACAAAAGATGCTGTAAATTTACTGCCCAATGCGGACCTTAATACCTTCAGTGGTAAAACTCCAGCTGATAGCAGTAAGAGCAGAATCACGCCCCTACAGCTTAGGTTTCTAAGGTTTTCTCCCCCTCCCTTCCCCCTCCTTCTACAACAGCTTGAATTCCTGTATTCTGATTAAGATAGATGGAGTATTTGCATCCTATCCATATTCATAATCCTCCTTTTCAGTGTCAACCCAAAATACCGCATTTGTTGCCCAGGCAGACACATGCAATGTCTTCAGAAGGTTTTGCATAGATGGATAAGGACACATCCCTTTTCAAATTTTGCAGAATAGGTGGCCACTAGGTGAATTCATGCTGTTAAAGTGCTAAAAGACCAGAACAAAAAAACATGTCTTTTGTGTGTGACAGAAACTGTAATTAATGATTTCTCCCTTTTTTGCTAAAGAGAAAAGGGAGATGTGCTGTTGACAGGCATTTTATTAATGGTTTCTACCATCTTAGTATACATAAAAGGCATTATTGGCTGCAGAGCTAGTTTAAAAGATTTTTGTGGTTTTTTTGGAAATGTTGAAGATGTTTCATGGATGAAAAATGAATGCAATCTGTCCACTGCCACTGAAAGTTTGGGCTTCAATAACAAAATTGAAACTATTGTGACAGTTTCCATTGAATCCTTTAACCATTTGCCTCCTGCTGGCACAATCAATGATGGCATCTGCAGGAACATGGTCACTCTTACCTAGTTTCTCTCTTATTCCAGCAACAAAACCTGTCAATAACATGTCTCATGGCTGCTTTTCTAAGGAGATTTATCAACCATCTAGGTGATAGCACTTATTTTAGTGACTGTTGGTCTGTTGTATTTGGAACCAATAGGAGATACACATTCAGCCTGGCACACAAGAAATTAGACATGCATTTTCCAGTTTCAACAATGGCAGCTGACTGCCTAATCCAAGGCCAGAGCAGTGATGATTTAGACCTTGCCTCATGACGAAATTAAAGTGACTGAGAATAACACAGTGTTACATTACTTTCTTAACTATATTAAGTATAAGAATGTGACAATCCTGTGTGCAATTCTTGAATTTGCTCTCATTTTGAAATATGCCAAGTGAAAATCCTAATTCCGTATAAATGAAAGGCGGCAGCTTGACTGTTCCGATAGCGCTATGCTCATTTACACTGGCTAATGGGCTTCCCATTGCTTATGGACAGACAAGAAAACACCCATTTATCTAGGTTAGTGCTCCTTCCCCAACACTTTGAGAAAATGTTTTGCTTTGCCACTGATTTGTGAACAACTTAATAACTTCTGTGAAGCAACAAGAAAGCAGACATTTACCACATGCGTTCACAATAATGCAATCAGAAAACATGTCGGGGAAGGGATTTACAGCAGCTTGCACACGCTCTTCAGACAGGAACAACCAAGCAGGAAAAGTTCTCCCTGCATCTTATCAAAGGATTGCTGACACCTTCATTTTAAGCACAGGACACTTTGGAGAGTACTCAGCTCAGCATCACAACGGACCCGGGTGTTAAATGTAGCTGTATTGCATCTCTTCTCTAAGCAAATGTGCGATTCTTTTAATTCAGTTTTTCAAACTTCATTTCTAAATGTCTTGGAAAAATCTATGTTTTGGGAGGCAGCTGGAAATGCACTGTTTGCACACTGATCTATACCAGCAGCTATTCATTTTCACTGGGAATTTTCATGTAAGCTCCCTTATTGGGAATATGCTAATGGAAACCGCCATGATTACTGATTTTCTTTGAATCATTATTCCTCTGTGGGCAAAGCAATCAGAAAGGGAGAACAGGAGATTTACTTCTTGCTTGTGTGCCTTCTTCAACCATCTGCTCTATCCTGATTCATTTGAATAAGATCTGCAGTTTTAGATTCTTTACTCTGGCATTCTGAAGCATTTCAAAGCTTAAAAGGAGTTAATAGTTATCTATCAGTGTCACAAACGTGGTACTGTGATGCATTCTAAGAGCAAGTTTGCCTTCCAATGGTTTACAGGGCCAGATTAATTTTATTAAAGTAAAAAATTACAATGTTCTTTAACAGCTTCATTATTTCAGACAAGTCTTTTGTGAGCACATTTATTATCTGGAGCGTGGAGTATAAAAGCTGAAAGAAAGAGAACTAATTTATAAAGCAAGAACATTTTAGAAATGGAAATTGTTCATCTACTCCACCCCATACATGGAAAAAATAGAGGGCAAAATTGTGATCAATTCAATGAAAATACAGCCTTGTAAAACACACTGCAGTTACTGAATTCTTGGACCCATTCTTTTACCTGGGTGAATTTCCGAAGTACATTTACACAAGGTCATTTTGATTTTAACAAAAGTGCTATTTAGGTGAATCAAAATTCAATAAATTGTTCTCTCAATTCAAGTACTGGCCTCATATAACAAGTTTCCCATGCAGTGATAATGATGAGATTATCTATCTATCTATCTATCTATCTATCTATCTATCTATCTATCTATCTATCTATCTATCTATCTATCTATCTATCTACCTATCTACCTATCTACCCACACACACACACATATATATACCAGGTTAAAAACTCTAGCACTGCTAATTGCCAAAGGACCATTTTGTACAATGGAAATGGAAAATAAGCAAGAAGACATCACAGCAAGACAGAACTAAGCACAGATGAATGATAGTGGAGGCAGCATTCAGAGAAATGTAGTGAATACTCAGGTGCTGTCTTTTCATAAGCAAGTAACCATTGAAATGTTAAGAAAAAATTAGTGTTTGGGAATCAAAACCATTTTTACTACACTTATTTCAGAAATACTGTTCTGATGAAGACAGGAAGAGTCTCTCTGATCAGGCCTGTAAATTATTTCATAATACCTATTAAAAAAAAGGCCCTTCTACAAAACCAGAGTCTAGACTAGCACGCAGTACACAATGATCTTCAAACCACAAGATGACCCATTTTGTTTCTTTTGGAACCAGAAATTTAAACTAATGCAGAATTATTAAAACAGAACAGTTTGCCCGTTCCTTTGGTGAGGCACAGACATTAAAATCTCTGCCTAGCTTTTCTACTTTGTTTTTTTGAATATCTTCTGGCCAGCCCCTGTTGGTTAGCATTCTGATTTCTCCTTATCTTTTTAGAAATAGAAAGACAATACAAAAGACTGAAATGGCAGCGCCCTCACAGATAGAATTAGTTATGGGGAGCCACTTTCAATCAACTAATTTCAGGTCCTTTCAGAGCTCTCAGAGCTCCAACTTGTGTGAAGAAAGAGAAGTTATTTAAGAAAGGGTTTTCTTGATCTCATTCAAACAAAGTAAACTTTAAAATACAGTTTGTGCTTCCTTTTAATTAAAGGTGCAACTAAACTAAGCCATACATTACAGAAATCTCTGTATTTGTGACTTGGTTATCCTAGAGATCAGAAACAAGGACTACACTTTATATTAAAGTTAAAGATGCATCAATCTTTAAAATTCCTTATCCCATAGCTTACTAAATGACTGGAAATTCAGATTTATTTTTATGATGTTTTTCCAATGTCAGTGTGTTTCCATGAATTTCAAGGATTGGTCTCAATCTTATTTTAACTTTGAGATATATTGTACTAAGCAAGCAGTTTTGAGAAACATGAATAAAAATGCTCTATCTTAATAATTCATAAGGCAAAATTTTTAACACCAAATTAATGATAGACAAGTAGCCAATGAAATAGAGGGAAGAAATCACACAAACATGAAAATCATATATCTTTATAGAAACACAAACACTTCAATATTTTGCTGTCCAAAGATACTACACATTAAAACACATAATGCAATATTAAGTCCTTTTAACTGAGAAACATTTAGCCTTGTCTTACATTTGTATTTCTCTTTCTTCCTAATGAAACCATTCTTATTGCTACACCTTTGTGCAATGCAACTTTCTTATTCCATGGTTAAAGCCACTTACCACATGAAGCTCTGGCTCTAAGTGTACAGCCTCACAATGCAGTAGGAATATTTTAATCTCCTCCTCAGTGTATCTCTGTGGTCTTAAACATTTTTAGTTTTTTTTTTTCTATTACAAAAAATCCCCAGCAATCTGATTACCTATCCAAGCAAGGAGTTCCTGGAAAACAGAGCATCAAATGTTAACCCCTCTCGAAGAGCTGAGGGGAAAGCGGGGGAGGTAGTATGTCTGCTCTTGTCAGAGAATTGAAGAATATCTCCAACTGAAAGGTAGAGTAATAACACCAGTTAATAGGTCCAACTGCTCCCATATTATCAGACAGAAAATCCAGACCAGCAAGGTCTCACAATTACACTTAACTCTGTTAAAAATACCACATCTTCCCTTCTGCAATGACAACTGCACCGAGTTCAGCCTGGGGTACCTGGGGGGAAATGCAAAGTACTCTGTGTTAGTTCTCCATAGGCTGCCTTACAACAAAGTCTGTTTATGGCAAACTTGCAGCCCTTGTTAAAATACTCAGCTCATGAATACACCATTTGTTATAGGCACTTTACATAATCCTAATCACAATAATGCTTGAGAGCATCACGATCTTTACAATTATTGACTCAAAGACATGAAATGCCAGTGGAAAACATGAGTCTTATATTTTTTACCCAATTTTGATGATTCTCTAATCTCTTAATTCTATGATTTACCTAAACAAAACCAACAAAACAAAAAAATAAAAAAAAAGAAAAGGAGAGCGCAACAGAGAGAAATTGTGAGACTAGCCCTGAACTGCTAGTGAACCCTACTGAACCTCAGAATTTCTTGTAAGCAGTAGACAGGTACTAGCAAATATTCTTACTACAAATTTTCTCTCTTGAGTTTAAGGTAGATACATGAAGATTTTCCATTGATTAATAATGCAAAAATTACAAAAAAAGACCCAACAAAAAAATGAAAAAAAAAAATCCCAAACTAACAAACAAACCAAAACAAAAACATACCACAAGAAAATAGAAACTATCTTTAAATCCACAAATGAGACTTAAATATAATTGGTTTATGAGTATTTCTATAATTTTATTTGGATAACATTGAATAATATCCTTATACACCACTTAATATTAACTATGTATAACTACGTATTAGTTTATGTTTTCCAGTGTATTTTTTAAGTCAGATTTTAAGATAATATCACCATACATAAACATTGTAATAATTTAATTTCATCAAAGTTTTTTTTAATTGTTGACAGTTGATGTATACAGACTATCAAGTCACTAGCATAGCTGCATTTCTGTTTTTTTCAGAATGCACTGGATTTCTCAACTGTGCCATAGAATAAAAAAAAAGAATTTCCTTTCATTTGCATATGATGTTATTTGGAACTGTTAATCTATCATGTAGACACAGTCAAATGCACCTTGTAATTAACACGAACCAAATTCATTGCACTTAGGTAGGATGCTAGTTGACGTACACACAAGACAATTGTTCATACAGTCTGCTCTGGAAGTTGAAAGCCTTTCATTTAATGCATACAACAAACCTAATGTGATTTGTAAAGAGGCAGGTTTTTTAAATAACCTGAAGAATGTAAAGAGGTGGGGAGAAGAAAGAAAAATAAAATTCTTGGCTTACAGTGCTTCAAAACAAGTGTTTCCCAGACAACAAAATGTACACAATTATTTTATTATTAAAAATATGATCAACTGGTGACAAAAATAAGACTTAATTCAGAATATTTTGAATGGTTCAGTCATTTGGGTCCACTTCCAGATAAGATAAAAATTTTCTCAGATTGTATTTTTGGGAACTGAAGGAACCAGAATCTGGTCATTTGTCTGATGATGGATAAAATTTCTGAATTACATATGTATATAATATCCTTTCAAATATCCACTCAGCACCGAGATTTTCTAGTTTAGGCAGCTATAAGGGGGCATAGAACTAATTTCTAATATCATCACATTCCAAGAAACACTTGCAGTAAGTGAGTTCAGTTGATTCAATGGAATTTATACCTTTGTGTTTGTTACGGCCAGACACTGGCTGGGAAAGGAAACTCTGACTTTGGGAGTGGCACAGAGATGTCAGGGTAACTACAGCTTGAAGGCACAGGGAACACCAGATTCAATGTGTGCATTTGTGACAAATACTTCAGTCCAGAAAGAAAAGGCTGAATAGCACAAACTTGGCTCAACTTGGCCCAAAAAGCACAGTCCAGGACAGTGAAGGTAATTACAGCTGTCTCTCTGCCATCAAAATTTAGCAAGTATCTAGCTATCTCCACAATATATTCTTGAAAATCTCTGTGCTGATTAGGCAAAGAAAATCTCATCT
Source organism: Anthoscopus minutus (assembly GCA_013399455.1). NCBI lineage: Eukaryota > Metazoa > Chordata > Aves > Passeriformes > Paridae > Anthoscopus > Anthoscopus minutus. The sequence continues at coordinate 81,701 of VWYI01015864.1, read as the reverse complement.
CATAAACACTGTGGTTAGCTACAGCACAACTTAAATAACTTAAGTTTAAGCAATAAAGATCAAAGGACCAGAATCCAAAACGCTGCAGGAAAACATGATTAAATTAATCATCAGCTATTGCTCCTACAGATTAATACAGTGATCAGTAAAATGTCATTATCTATTTAAGAAATTATTTGTATATTTTTGAATCATACATTAATGTGAAAACAAGGACAAGGAGGAGCTGCAACCAAGCTTTGTATGTGAGTTAATTAAGCTTTTGGAGTAATTGTCCTATTATAAACCTCAATAGATTTCTCTCAGTTCCTATCTCAGATACTGGATTCCCTAAGGATTTTAATTTCCTTCTCCAGTTCCTAATTACTGTATCCACTCAGGTTCCAGTCACCTTGTTTTCCTTCTGAGTGCTGTTCAACTCCTTTCAGCTCCCTATGCCTTCTCCATAGGATCTAGTTTCCCCATCCAAGCTGATTTACCATGATATTCTGGGTAGTCATTTAATGGGGGGATTTTTGGAGTTTTTTTGGGGGGCTAGGGCTTCTGCTTTTTTGGTTAGGTTCTGTTTTGTTTTCTTGGCTTGGTTGGTTTCTAGTTGTGTTTGGGGTTTTTTTTAGTAGTTTTGTTTTGTAGGTACTGATGAAAATCCATCACTATTACTAGCAGGCCAGATTTTGGGGTAAAAATAGAACACTATTCTCGGCATTCTGCATTAGCTAGTCTTTTTTTTTTCTTTTTTCCCCCAACATCGTTTCAGCAGGATTTCTGTGCTAGCTAGTTTATGCTTTGGGGTTACTTTACTGAGAAATAAGCCCATCTGCTTACAAAATTTTAACAACAACATTACTTTAGGTGGAAATTCAAAGATCTAAGATCTGCAGACTGCATTCGCATATAAAACTACAGCTTAATTTATCTTTCTCCAGAAGGACTTGAATGCTTCTTCCAAAACAAAGACCAGAATCAACAACAAACAAAAAGCACTGAAAAAAAAGAAGGAAAAAATAAACACACTCCAGCTACCTTGCAATTTCTTTTCAAGAATGGCACAATTTCTATCATCTTGTCTCAAAACTCGTTGGATAAGAAAGTTTAAGTTTGTATGAAGTCTTTTTTAAAATCATCCCAGCATCTCACTGCTTATGGAATAAAACAACACCGTACATTTTATGGTACAAAAATCAAAGGCTGCTCTTCCTGCTACTGGTTTTACTCAGCAGTAAAGAGAAAACCTTGCAAGTGTTGTTTACACAGTACTAAATCCTTGTAAAGTCATACTGAAACAAGTCTGCTATCTGACCTAGCCCTTAGGGCTGCTTAAACACCTGTGGATTTATAGAGTTCAGATGTCTACAAGGTCTGTGCTGAAGTTCATTTCCAAACCTGTGCCCCATGTGAAGTCCTTTGTTGGCACAGTTAAGCCATTACTACTTGTTTCTGGTTTGTAAGGCAATAGTATTATGAAATAGAAAGAGTCCAGAATTAAGATAACATACCTTTATATACACACTGTAAATGTACATAACGGCTAAAAGCTCAACATGTGAGTTTTTATTTGCAGAAGCTTAGCTCCACTAAGATCAAAACAACTCAGGGAAAGAGAGGAGTTATCCTCATCTGTATACAGATAATGAATTCCCCAGCAGGACCTATACATGTAAAATACATATCAGATCATCAAGTTCCAGTACAGCATGTTTTGTTCTAAAAGAATAAGCATTATGGTAGAAAACACAAAAAACTTCTCATCCCATTCTCAGAAAATACACTCTCCTGCATCCCAGATACAGTAAAAATAGCATAATATAATTCTTCAGAGAATAGGATAGAACACCTTCTAAAGTGTTCAATAATTTAGTTGGAAGGCTTACAGGTTAAATCCTGGTCCCACAGAAATCCATATGGCTGCCTTAAAGAGGACCAAGACTACACTGTCCACTGGGTTCAAACGAAGTATACCCTAAGTACTATTAATTGCCAAAACCAAAGGTGTTGGCTTTCAATTTAATTATTTCACAATCACTTTACATGAAAGTTTACCGTTAAGGCCATTATTGTTACTTTGTGGCTCAATGATACCCATTTTGTTTAGATCCTTTATTACTGGATGTATGCTTATCATAAGATTAAAAAAAATGACTATTGTATGTTTTGGGCGCGCTTCTTATAACTCTATCCACCACAAATGTTAAATGTTTTCTATGAGGTCTCCCAGAGGCTCCAGAAACACAAAGCCTCACTTGGATGGTGCAGAACAGCAGCGACTCTTGGAGCCTGCACTGCCCCAGAACTCATGGGAGCATTTGGTCCACTTCAACTGCAATGTGAATTGAAGACTCGTGAGATTATTAAGATTTCACAATCCTTATCATTTTTCAGAACCCTAGTTCTTAAAATATGAGGTCAGGAACAGTTTTACAATACTATTCTAGTACATTCTAAAAGTTAATAAAAATGAAAGCAAATAACTATTAAAGAAAAGAAATACAGCCTTCCCGCTTCCCCTTCCCCTCTGGTTCTGTAATTTTATGATTTTTAAGTCAATCTCATAGTGCATAAATGTGTCACCTTAATTTGCTAATGCTAGGACTGGTAAGATTGCCTCCTGGAGCTCTGAGCAAGTGCATGCTGAGAAAGAGCTTCAGGAAAGTGTGCAGTTGGGGATTTTATTTTATTTTTAATTTTTAACTACTAATCTAGCATCACTACACAAAAGAGAGCAAAAGCAGCAATTGTGTTACTGTCATCCCAGCTCCCTGTGATGGCTTTAAGCAGGTTTGTGCTGCCAATAAAGAGCAGTGAATAGGGGCTGCACATCACTGTACCAAAGCTGGCTCTTGCACAGAGGGGACAAAGGACACATTCCTGTTTCTATTCCCTGTTTAGTGGTGCACTAACCTAGGGCACAGCAGCACACACACCTTCTCATCTGAGGTGCTATTGCAGCTGTTTGGAGTTCATGTTTGCACCTTGATGAATTAAGAAGTTACAAAAATGCTAAATGCCCTTAAAATGACACTCACAAAAAACTCAGAGCGCTTGTGAAATGCAAATTCCAAATTAGATCTCTCTTAAAGAGCAGAATAATAAAAACAGCCATCACAATTTACCACTTCTTTCTCTTTTACATTCTTCTCAGTATGACTTTCAGTTTGGTAGGTATGTATAATAAACTACTGCCATGCTTGGCCTCTTGTGGATCTATCCTGTTTACACATTGCTAAATCTTTTTCATTGCTTCTGACAATATGTTGTTTCATACCTTTATATCTGTACTTATATTGGTTATATTGCTGGGTTATCTATGTGGTGGGGAATTATACAGGAGAAAACATATCTATTTATCTTATGGGGTTTGGCTCACACAAATATTTCCATTACCATAATATTTTTTGCACCATTTATTTAATATACATTTATACACAGATACATGGTTATCCTTTACCAAACATAGTAGAACATAATGATTGCCATCAGCGCTATTACTAGGAAAGGAAAAATTGACACTTTCTGGCAAAAGCAAGAGATGACACAGCCATCATGCAAATTATTTATCTCAGTTGTTCCCCATGCTGAGTCCTTGAGGTCTGAGGATGAATTAAGTGCCTAGCAACTAACAGATAGTCCCTGCCACCCTTCTTGTCTCTCTTTATGTGGAGAATTCGGCCCTCACCAGGAAATATCTCTTATCCCCAGTTAATAAGAAGATCCTCATTTATCACCAATTGTCAATCCATGCAGATATCTCCATCCAGACCTACATTAGCCACTCAGAAATGTTAACTGCTGTGCACTACATAGGGAAAGTCAAAATATGTGAAAACTGCAAGCAACTCTTATTCATGTAACTATTTATACATCCAAAGGTTATAAAATATCTTTGATCTGACAGCTGCTGGGCAAAACCAATCTTCTTTTTGAAATTTTTTGGGAAATTCAGAATTGCTACCCACAGGGTTTTACCAGTGGCAGAAAACCAAGACAATACAGAGGCAAAGAGATGCAGCTCAGCCAAGACCCACGTATTGAATGTGAGATTCAAGCACTTGCCAGCCTGAAACTCCCTGTAGGTAAACCTTCATCAAATGCATTTTCTAATCAGCGCAGAGGCTTCCCCGTGCTCCTGCATGTACAAAATCAGTTTTGTCTGTCATCTGGGGTCATGAAGCAGAAGGCAGAAGCCAGGGGCTCAAAGTAAAAACCCCTCATCCTGTGTCACAAGTGTCTCTCCAGAATATACCTTGGCCCATAGCCAACCTCTCAAATGGCAGAGGAGCATGGTTAATTTGCGAGCCTGGGGTGCCCAAGTCTGGGCTAGTCAGGCCAGTCAGGAACAAGCCAAAGGCAACTGTCAAGCTGGGATTTGGGGTTCCAAACTGGGAATGTAACAGTCAAAGCTCCATAAAGTCTGTGAAATAGAGAGAGCCCATTTACTTCACATCTCCTTGGCACATAGAACAAAGAGGCTCCTAGCACTGCGGCAAAATGGTTTTACACTGGTGGGTGTGATAGCAGTGAGAGGCCATAGCAGGAGCTGCTGAAGGGTAGAGAGGAAAAATGAAGGGTAATGGGTCTGAATTAAGATGAATGGAGCAGCAGACAATTAGCTAGTTCATCAAAAGAGCAAACAATCATTAAGAGAAGCCTTTCACAATGTAAAACCATTTGTAACAGGGTTGCAGTAAAGAGGACGCCAATTCTTCAAGACTGCAATTGAGCTTAATCGTATTCCTAACAGGGCTGATTCTCAAAAACTCAGAAATAATCAGTTATTTCCTGCCTTCAGTGGAAATGGAGCACTAGATCTTTGATTAAACTTCATTCCTAATACTTGGTTTGCTGGGAAAAAAAAATGGCCTTCTAAATTATTAGAGTACTTGGATGGAACAATTTGTTTCTTCTGTTTGAAATATTTCCTACTGCAATAAACTGATGAATGTAAATGCTAAAATACAGATTTTCAAAGAGCTATAGAGATATTTTTAGGTTTTCAAATATTAAGACAAAATGGCATCATTTTGTATCTAAATCTGAATTTTAATGAGAAGCTCTATTGATAATCACAGAACATCTATATTTATAGAAAAATGGAATATCATAAATACAGGATTGTGCCACTATCTACATATGTTGCCTCTCTCCATACATACAGAAATCAGAGTTTAATTTCTATAGCAATGGAAATATGGCAATTTACACCAGAACTATTAGTCAGAATGCAAAAAATAGATCTAAGCCAATGTGTTGGCTCAATTTTTAAAAGTTGGATCAAGCTAAATTTTTCTGATGTATGCTTTCATTTGTGCCTCAGTGAAGAGAGGCACAATGCTCCGCTCACTCCATAAGGCTTTTTTAGAAGGGTCTCAGACTTTTAATGCTGTTAATTCTGATGTTGCAATACTTACAACCTAGGTCTCAAACAGAATTAAAATGTACAGCAGCAAACCAGAAAAGGCAAATACAAAGAAACTGATAGAAATTTTGTTAATATAAGTTTTATTTCTAGAGGTTAGCAAAAACTTTGAAAGATAAGAAAAAGACTAGCAAATATGATTTTTGATTCCTACTCTATAGCAAAAAGATTATTTTTAACTGGGAGCTTGAAAAGTTCCTCTGAGTAAATATACAATAGCTGCTCTCTTGAGATAGTATTTCTCTAATTTGGTTAAGTGTTTAACTAAGTTGTGCACATGGGGTACATATTCAGAAGAAAAAAGCTTTATGTAATAATTTGCAAATGTTGAAAATAGAAAAGTTAGTGTGTAAATTCTTAGTCCCTTTTCTTAATGCTGTACTCATTTTATCACACTCTAAAGAGCAGCAAATGTATCCATTAAGCAGTATACCTTCAGATCTTAGCAGTAAATGTAAATGTACACAAATAAACATATAAGAAGAGAGTATAATGGACACAGCTAAAATGTTGAAAGCTGGCTTTCTCAGCTTATTTCTATAAGCATAAGTATTCTGAGATAAATACATACCATTGTTCATTACCTTCATTTCATAAATAATATAACAATTGGATAGGCAGAAAAAAACTCCCATGTGATAAATTACTGGTATATGTTATTGCATGAGCAATAGAGCAGAATGTGAAATCAATAGAAATGAAATTTCTTTTTCTCCAAAACATGTGTTACAGAAAACGCAAAAAAACCCCCAAGAACCTGCAAAAACCTGACTCATCTCCAAACATATATAAAGTCCATATTTTTGCCATTTTTCTAAATTGAAGTTTAAAGGGGTTTTGTTTTCTTTTAAACTTTATTGACTGTGGGAAAAATTTATACACTGCACAGGGTATTCTTTTAGGTACATATTTTCTAGCATTGTTATTAATAATAATAATAATACAAAAAAGTGTAGCAGATCAAACCAGAAGGAGCCTTGAATATATTTGCTGGGAATTGCCTCAGGCTAAACACCAGGGACATGAAACAAACTGTTCTTATCACCTTTTTCCAAACACAGCGATTTAAATTTACAATGAAAGTGCCAGCACCAGCTGCACTTTAAGAAAGCACCACATGTCTTGATGAGCTCCAAGAAAATGGAAAAAAGCCCAGTTCAAGTTGGAGGTGTCATCTTCCTCTAGTCAGCTGGGTGACACAAAGCTGAAAGCGATGAAGTGCTAATTAGAGGTTGATGAACAGAATCTCAGAGTGGAAACTTGTCGAAATAGCCTCTACTGAATCACAGCCTTATGAGTCTGCCCTTATCTCCCCATACAAAGCACTGACAGAACCAGAAAAAGGCAGTGTGAATCTAAATATCTATATGGTTAGGTTACACGTTTTATCTCTTACCATATGTCCACTTTATCTTGGGGGTTATTTAAAAATTACCTTATTTTTTAGAATGCAGATATGACTTTTCCCTAGTTAGTTCCCTTAAAATGTCTAGACTGTATTGCAGAAGGAGCAATCAGATTTTTTTTCTTTAAAAAAAAAGGAAAGAAAAAAAGCGCCTTTTATAACTAATTAGATAAGGGAAAGACGACTTCAAATGCTTAGTGATAATGAGCAAATAGCTATTTCTTAATCAGAGATATGAATAAAATCACATGAAAGAAAAAAGGAAGAAATTAACTTTAAGTAAAGATCATTCTTAGAAGAGGTGTGAGTTTAAAATTATTTTTCACTAAAACAAAATTGGAGGGAGAGGCTTTAGCTGGCAGGAGAGTTTGGTGCTTTTTTGTTCTTTTTTTGTAATATTAATGTTGAATTGGCAGTATTTTTGGTGAGTATCTGGCTCTAATGGAACCAAAAGCAGAAATGTTTAGCGGTGCTGACGGGCAAGTACAGGCAGGGCGGTTCCACTTCTGGCAGCAGCAAGAACTGCTGCTCACACAGCAACAGCAGATGCTCCAAGCTGGGCTGGCAGGACACTGGAAGGTAACACTGCTTTGCACAACTGTGTCTCTCTTGCTCTTCCCTCCACCCCAGAGACACCCTTTTCCTCCACCTTGCTCAGCCATCCCGACTGTGCTGTGCTCGCTGTGCCAGCGCAGCCCTCCAGGGCCCGCAGCAGCGCGGGCAGCTCCAGTGCGCCACAAGTACGTGCTGAATTTTAAACGCAGATCCAAAGGTTCTGTTTGATTCCGGATGCCAAATCCAATTAATAAGAATGGAAATCTGGAGGTAGAGAGGAGGGTTGAAACTTTTCCCACACTGATGCAGCAGTGGGACGCTGCAGCAATAACTACTCGGTGCATGGGTGCACTGTGCAGGAGACGCACCTATTTGGGTCACCAATTTGGCACCAGAACATCTTGCCTGGAAATTTTTAGAAGTTTTTTTCAAATTAGACTGTGCTGATACCCAGGAACTAGCTGACTTTTTGGAAAATTCCTATTTTGTATTAATATAGGATTTTTTTTAACTAGGTGTAGTAAAAATGGTCACTTTGTGGACATTACATAGTTTGTGAGATAAAATATCATCGGGACTAAATTTCATCAATTTTGAAACATCTTTCAGACCTAATGCTAACAAGTCCAGCAAAATTAGACTACATAAAGCAGAAACATTCACAAAAGCCCAACCCCTTGTGCTCCAAATTATGTTATTGGGAGGCATCATACATTTGTGTGCAATGTGTACTAGCTAACATGACAGGGTTTTTAACTTAACCTGATTGTACTAAGATATAAAATACCAAAGTTACAGACCTTTGCTGACTTCAACAGAGGAAGAAAAGATTATGAAATCCTCAGAAGTTTAGTCACAACACAAAAAATACAGCTTTTGCCTTGAAGAGCGCACAATTTAATAATAAAAATCCAGGCCTATGATCATTTCAAGTAAACAGGGTGTGCTATACAAAATCATACTTTAAATATTTGATACCTTGTGAGTATATACTCACATCTATAATTTCAGTCGCTGTTTTTTTCTGTTAGCTTATTGCTTCAGAAACCTAGTTCAGATTAATTGTTGTCTCAAAAAAAAGGAAGAATCCATGCTCTTTTGAAAATGTCAGCTCCCATTAAACCAGCTCTCCAAAATAATGATGTTCATCTGATTTTTCTCTCTTTGATTAGGCTTGTATAATTCTGTATTATCTTGGTAGCTTTGATGCCAAACAAGATTAAATTGTCATGTACAGTATATTAAATTTATAATCTGAATAAAAAAAATTACTTGTAAAGCACTCGTTCAGTATCTAGAGACATAGCTACTAAATTTACATAATTTACACCACTGACGTGCCATTATTTCCTAATTATTTATGGCCAATTATCAATTGCTGGTCAATGCTTGGAATCAGTCACTATTATTTAGTCACTAATTACTTCCCTACGGCCTCTTGTTTAGATGCAACAGAGATGGTTTTATCAAGCCTCAGTATGACACCAACATACACATCTTCCCTGCAAAGTGATATTTTTTTGCTGGGATTTTAATTCAGCAGTATTAAAAAATATTTCTACTACAAAAGGTCCTCTACCATTTCTATTACAAATTTAGAGCAGCATTTTGTACAAGACACTTCAGGGGATTCTCTAGAAAAAATCACTAAAAAACGTCAAACCAAACAAAAAACAAACCAAAAACCCCCCACACCCAAACTGATATAGTGGGAGAATATTATTAACAGTAATGCGATCTTATTGTCTATCCTAATCTGTTCTCTTTCTTTTTTTTTTATTTAGCACATTTTCATCTTTTTCCTTTTGTATTTTGTTAAAATGGATGAAATAATAGCTGATTTCTGCCCTTATATCTAGATTTCACTTCTACACAAACCAGTTCTAAAGCATGCAAACAAAAATCTGCATTTGAATTCCTAATGATTCCTCCTATTGTCTCATTGCTGCTACAACCTGTCAATCACTGCTGAAAAGTGCTAATCACTCCCAGAAATCCCAGTCTCAGAGACAAAAGTACCAGTCACCACAAAAATAATACCAATTGGTCATGGGTGGAAGGCAAATCTCACTGGGGATCTAAGTGCACAATGGAGTTTATTAAGTCCATTTTGCTATAGTCTAGCTCTGCTAGTAGCATCCAACAGTTTCAGACTTTAATTTCAAAGTCAACTAAAATCCACTAAAGTAACTTACATTCATTAGCTAGGCTTTAACTGAACTGCTGTGAAATCTCTTGGCTGCAAGGGCTTTTAGTAGAAGTGGCAGCTTTCATTTTCAATTTAAGGAAAATAGATCTAGTCGGAAGTTACGTACTTCTCTCTTAATCAGTTTGATTTTTACAGGCACTTAGTTCTTTCCAAAGTTATTTCTTTAACTAATTGTATACATCTTTGGCTAATATTCCACATGAAAGAATAGCTTGCAGTTAATACTCTGTACCTGATCAATTCCCCTCTGTTACAACATTCAGCTTTAGTAGAAAGAAAGAGTAAGAATGAATACATACAATGCATTATAAAAAACTATTGCCTCAGGTTACAGAAACTGCATTTTCTCTTAGAAAGGGAAAGGTGGCTAATGCAGTAGTCTTGACATCTAAACTGCTGTATCCTAAAACCCACATTTTTTAAGCCTCAGTGCAGATTGCACTGTTTGCATTTAAAACTATAAACACAGACTGTGTTTTCCTGTTACATCAACTAAATACTGAAGTATGTTTGATCTTAATAAACTATAATTAAGCAATATACAGTAATTACCTTTTAGAAATCCCTATAGTGATTATTACCTCTGGAGTTGACTAGAGGAGACTAAGAATGTGCAATAATTGAGTTCTGTTGGTTATATGCATTCTTCTTCCTTTTTCTTAGAGAAGCAAAACATTTTAAATGGTCAAAACTTTTTCAATGAGTAAAGTTCATCTGGCTTGAGGCAGAGACTACTGCAATCATTAACTTTTACCAAAGGTGCTGTTGAGTTACATCTATCAATTTTATTGCAGTGGAAGGACTACCCCCAAAAAAATGATAATATTTACATTGAAATAGGTTTGCAGGGAGGCATAATTTCTATATGGCTTTGGGCAATGTGTGCCTGCCTGCTTGGGATAGTTGGATTTCAGTAGTTACAGCATGCAGTTCTGAGCACTTCTTACTTCAAAAGGAACCCACAGCTCCCAGCCTTAGAGTGCTCCCACAGCACACCCAGTGCCCCTAGTGCTGGCAAAGGAACTTTTTAAGCTCAAAATATAATACAGGAAAAGCCTTTTTTGTTTTGTTTTCTTTCTTTTAAAACAGCGTTTGCAGTTTAGATGAATTTCTCTTTCTTACAGTTAGAATAGCAAGTCTCAGCACAAAAGCAGGGCCCGCAAAGCAGTATATAACTCCAAAACACAGGTTTCTTAATATAATTCTCTCATGATTACAGCATCTATTATTTTGGATTTCTGATTTTGATATAAATAATAATGTAATTCAAGTGACTGCACACATGGTGATCCAGGAAGGAAAGCAAGCATGCACTTCAGGTATACTCAGTTTGTGATACAAGCCACTCTAGGCACATTAATTCAGAAGTACATTAATCCACAGTGCCACCTAGCCACCTGTGTATATTTGGTTTAAATGTGACAAAAAGAAAATCCTTCTAAACTCTAAAAACTGGTAACCCTCTCCTCCTCCCCTCCACTCTCTTCCCCTCCCCTCCCATTTTGGCATGTAGATAGAGCAGATTAATAATAAAAAAATACTCCAACGCGTTTATAGCAACTGTTACTGACCTCAAGGAAACCTGAAAATCTTTGTTACAGCTCTGTGTTACCCTGTTATTACTCCAAACAACATGAACAGGGATATTAGCTTCACTGAATTAAAATGAAGCATTCTATAAACACCTGCTTTGTTGCACGAAACTTATTTCACTGAAACATGGAACCTCTTCCCTTCTCTTTTTCCTTCTTTTCTGCTCTGACCTGAGAACTAAATTAGATTTTACATTATGGTTGTGTTGCAAGAATGTTTTAAAGCTTCAGCAAGTACCTAATTTATCTTAGGTCTTATTATTGTAAAAAGTAATAAACTCAGGCTAGCAGATATTAAAATACATCCTCTAAATATACATCTAATAGATATTCTCAACCAGTAATATTCCCACAGCAATTTTAACACACACCATGAGTACACCAAACCTCTTTGACAGAATGCTCAAAGCACCATGTAGGTCCCAGCTCAAGGTGTGACAGAAATGAGTTGCTTTTAAAACTTTTTCCTCCTTTGACAGAAACTACACAATATTCCCTGACTGCCTTTTACAATTTGCATAGGAAAGGAAAGATAGGGAATTGAAATGTCTGGAACAGTTACTCAAAGGAAAGACTCAGGCTGGTCTGCCTCACCTAGCAAGAAGTTGGAAGCAAGGAACTTTTCCTCCATGGCATTTGAACCTTTTCAGGCAGGGCAGAGCTTTGCTGGCCCCTAACCTAGGCAGCACAACTGAGGGTGTAACACAGTGCACAGAAGGTATGCTCAGAAGCCCTCCCAAGCACACTGGGTTTTAGCAGACAAGCCAAAAACTTGCCCTGTGCAGCAAGTTGACCCAAGAACTGTCCTCCTCCTCCTCCTCTTAATTCTTTCTAGCTCCCAGGCCTTCACATTTTTCCTGGTCCACCAGGGTAAAGAAGGGCCAGCAGGCCAGTCTATTCAGACAGTAATTCTAAATATTGCTCTGTATGCATTTATTTAGACCTCTCCATAATGATGGCACAGATAGAAAGCCTAGGGTAGAGGAAAAGAGAAAAAGAAAAAAATGGAAAATAAGTCTTTAATATATGTTTTTCTACTTCTGTACTGAGAAGTTTTCACCCTTGTTCAATTTCCTATGAGCAGAACCAGTGATCCAGCCACGCTTTTTGCCCCTTTTAAAGAAAGTAAGCTGATTAAAATTTTTTAAAAGGCACGTAAAAGACACTCTTAGCTTACCATAAAAAAGAAAAAAAGACTAAAGAGTAAGCTACAAAAAAAAAGGAGATAGGTTGTTCCTGACACAGAATAAAAGAAATAATTCTTACTTCAAAGTTTTCTTGTGTGTAGAATGCCCAGTTTTGAGTCTCCACCCTTCATACCAGACCTAGGCTAGTTACAGGGGACTGTAGACATTGTTTCTTCCAGGTCTGGGTTTTAATTTTTTAAAATTAGTTAATTTATTTATAAATACTCTTTATATCTTATTTTGGAAATTTTTTTTTAACCTCTTTCTTTCTCAGCATACAGTATACAGGGAAATATATGCTTATGCTCCCCTCCTTCATTACTTTCTGAGCCTTCACTAACAACTTTTTCCTGACAGTATAAATCAGAACTAATAAATCAAAATATAGAGAATATATTGACAAGAACAAAAAAGAAAGAAAAAATAGAGAGACGTAACTGGTGAGAATTAAAGGCCAGATGTAAGAGGACTTAAAAAACCCCAAAACAAATCTTGATTTGAAGGCAACCCTTCAGCCCCACCTACCTCACTCTATCTGGCTGTCTATCCCAGTCTCAATCATTTTGGGGCATGGGCTATTTCCAAAGATCTTGCTTGGTTTTGGTGAAAGTGTAAAAACTAAAATTCAGGATTTCTTTTAAAACCTAATCTCACCCTTCCCAGTGGAGTGCCTGTCCTTTCTATATAACTTCAATTCTGGTTACTTCGTATCAGAGTAAATGCGGTGGGCAGGACGATGACTGACACCTGATCCAAGACAATGGGGCAAGGACCCAGTGCCGGGCAGCCTTGTGCTTTGACAGGCTTTTTCTCCTGGTGACTGTTAGCCATTGTTTGATAACTACAGACTTCCCTTCCCACAGACCTTTCTGAACTCTGCTGTCTTTGAACGGCGCACGAAATGAGAAGGAAAGTATTTACCAGCCAGTAATTACAAGCCACCCCTCATGTAAAGGTAAACGGTAATGAGGAATGTGCAAAGAATAGCTAGCACTGTCAAAAGAGGAAGAAAAAAAAAAAAAAAAGAAAAAGCTTGTAAAATGTAAAGCCATACAAATGCCTTATAGACTTATCCACAGTAACTGTATCCATTAACCATGCTAAAAGCTCTAACTCATATGGGCACTGCACACAGCATGTCTGCCAGTGTTTTATTATCAAGTCCATTATGATGAGTTCTTGTCCTAGACAAAAGGAGAACAGAAAAAGAATTCAGGCTGACAAATTAGACTTGAAATCAGTTTCATTTACATAACGACTGGAAGTTCATTAATAACAGAGTTTTAATTATTCATGCTCTTGTTTCACTAGATACAGCAGTTTTCCCCCTGCTGTGCTGGATGTCTGGATTAGGTAAAATGAACCATAGCAAACTGATAGACTGCCCAGATTTCTTAAGTTCTCTGCTGCTTTCAAGGAGGGCACTTGGGGGTGGAAGAGTAGGAGAGGATGGGGGGATGGGAAGAAAGCCTTTCCTTCAGCTAATGTTATAACATCCTGGTGAAGGAGATATTTAAAATCTGCTTTGGGTGTAAACTTTGATTTGATGGAAACTCAGACTCAAATTTCAAGCCATAAGAAACAGATGTCAAATTCTGTGTTGATTTGCCAAATTCTAGTTCCTTATTTAGATCAGTAGAATCAATGCTAGAAGTTTGTTAGGATATTTGGTGTGAGCAGAGAGTGTTTCTAGAGAATAATATTTTAGTCTCTCATAAAGACTTGTTTAAGTTCTACACTAATTCATGGCAATTTTTTAAATTCGGTTTTCTCACATTTCTTCTGTGAGCTTTTGTTTTATATGTGTTTTCCTTTTGGTTAGCTTCATTTTTAATTATAAAGTGGAATAAAGAAGGTCAGAAGATAATATCTTTTCTATAGAAAAAATATAATTACTAGGATCTTTGAAAAAAAAAATCAAAATGCAACAATGAATGGATTGCTTTATCTTATAAGGATAAGTTTTTCCCATCACAGCATCTAACAAGCAGCTCCCATTGACTTCAAAAAACCCTGCAGGGAAAGAATAGGATCCGTGGATTTTACATGACTATTTGCTATTCAGTGAAACCTGAGGGCCCTACTCTCCCGCTGCAGGATGCATGTAATACCCATTGAGATCAATGGGAATTACCCTTCTGTCCTGCAGCACGACCAGGCCTCACAGCCACATGTCCTGAACTATGAACACTGGCAGGTGGACAAAGTGAGGGACAGATTTGAAGAATGGTGCTTAGAAAAGATGTAAGTTATAATGTAAGATTATTCCTTTTTCTTGCACCCTGTAACTAAGGTATGAGACCACAGGTCTTTTCTTTCAAAACATGAAGTTTTCTGAAAACAAAACAATGAATGGAATTTTAAAAAAAAAGTGTAGAAATTAAAGCTAATGGGTGATCTCTTAACCTTTTACTGTTCAGCGCTTCCTCTTTGCTGGAAGAACCAGTAGTTTTTTTGCTCACTGTCTCTCCATGCTTGAATGCTTAATAATATGCTAGGAAAAAAAAATGGAAAAAATCTTAAGAGGACAGAACAGTAGAGATTCAATAGCCGTCTGAACCATGTTCACTCTGGTACTCTGCTATGACTTTTCTGTTGCTACTCTGGCTTAAGGAGGAGACGTGTTCACATTTGAATTCGGGTACAAGTATACAGCCACCAAATTTTTGTCATTATGTTGCATCTTCTAATTCTGTTTATTGGTAGGTGGTGTACATATCCATAATAAATGACATTGAATGATCACAAAGGTTTGTTTTCTTTTTTAATGGAAGCTCATACTAAACTAAGAGGAATGATAGGAAGCTGGGAGTCAGTAAATTTAGACTATATTCCAGCTGTATCACTGGCCTTCATGACACAGCCCACCTTGGGCCAAACTATAAATCCCTCAGTCATTCTGATGGCTAAGGAGTGTATTCACATATAATCATTCACAGGAATTGTTCTGCAGTGCTAGACAAAAATCTATGAGTCACTGTTCACCCCTGTAAATAAGCAGGGCTTAGACTGGCTTCATATTTTCTGTTCCTCTGCTGGAAATAAGGACACAGCATTTCCTTGACTGATTGGTTTACTCCATGAATACATTCCTCAGTCAGGTTAGTGATGAACACAGTAAAAATCTGAAATGAAAAGAGCTGCTAGATTCCCGTTTGAGAAGATTTGGTTGATGTGAACAATTTCCTCTCAGTCTGAGAGTGACAACAGGAACATAATAAAGGCATGAGAGGTGTATGGATGCATTAACCGTGTAATGTGTTTTTGATTGGACTTTATGAGAATAATGTGAGTTTCTTACAGCCAGCTCCAAATTTAGGTTGTTCATAAAGAAACTAGTGTTAACCTGACAGACTTGATAGGGTCTAGTGGAAAAAGAGGTCTGCTTACCACGGAGGTCAAAAGGGACCAAGGTTATTCCAGCCTGCTCTATAAACATATTTCATTTTTATTCTCACCAAGTGCCCAGATATATGATGTCTCTCACATTCTTGTAGGAGTTCCTATGTTTCTAACCGTTCTTTTAATCTTTTAGGAAACACACCAGGCAGCTCCCACTGCACAGATGGCACGCAGTGTCTGACTGAACCAGCAGACTTGGTGCTGTCTCAATTCCTTTTATTGGCAAGAGCTGATTGAGTAGCCCTGATTGATACTCTTAGTAGTAGCTGGACAATCTGCCTTGCTATGTTTAATCCACAGACCATGTGCCTGTAGGAAGACACTTTTTTTAACAGTTTTTTAACAATTTACAAGGGCAGCTTTTTTGAGAAATTATCTTTCCTGATTTTAACATGTTGCTGTCTCTACATAGTCTTTGTCTATCACTGGATTTTCTAAAAAAAACCCCATCCCTGTAACTCAGTGTGGTTTGTTTTCAGTTGCTTTCAAGTCTTAGAATATAAAAAGTGCAAAATCCTAGAAAAATTCTTAGTGAAAAAGTGTCACTTAGTGAAAAAAACAGTCACGAAAAAATATGGACTCACATATCACCTCCTTGTCATTGGCAAACCACATTGCTGAAAAACCTAACGAGATAGAAGCTTTAAACAACACATTAAACAAACTAAAAGCAAATTAAACAGACTGAAGGACTCTCAGATTGTTGTTGTGGCCCATGTTTTCAGATATTCTAGATTCAAACCTAGCCAAGACTTGACTGTCTAGGACTACAGGCTTACGAATAGAGCCCTTAATTTTTACATAAAAAAATTTAAAATTAAAATTACCTTTCTTTGTTCACTTCTTTTAGAAACAAGTGACATACAGCACATATTGAACATGTCAAACCTATTACCTGTCTTTGATTCATCAGAAACTCAATGCCATTTGGCCCACTGCACAGTATGTGATGCTGTGAACACAGACCTTCATCCACAGCTAGAAGAATTCTGTACTGCTGCTCCTTTAAGGAGGATACTTTGGTGAAGGGGAAGACACAAAAGAGAACTGTGTTTCAGATCTAACCCTTGTTATCTTCATTTACCACATTTTACCTGTTCACACCAGATAATTTCCAGTTATTCACAAGTTTCCCTTTAGCCTTAATAAGGCAATCTTCAAGTCAGGTTAGTGCAGAAGATTAAGACTGTATTAAGACTAAGTCTGAAATGTTCTGCTACCAATTAGCCCTCTAGTATTTCTGTAAGCCTTGAATTTTTGATGCGATCAATGACACCAAGTGGAGCCATCTTCTGTGGAGTGGTTATTAAAGATATAAAAATCAATACAAAGATGATACTTGGAAATCTATATCACAAGATAATGAATCACCATGAGAGCCAGCTAAGAAGGAATGTCAGCAAACCAAACAGAAGGTTTGTGCATAACAAATTATTTGATGCCAGTAGAGTTTAAGCTAAATTTTGCATGAAACAGAAGTCTTCAGGCAACACTTATGATACATTTGCATGGTAAGGTTTTAATGAGATGAAGACACAAGACCAACCATGCACAGGGCTTTTTGTGCATTAAAGAGAGACAGAGGGAGAGAGAGACGATTGAGACATATGGGATTAAGACAATAATGCTATAATTTGACTTTAATGACAAAACAGCATCAAAAACTTTCTCTGTCAGTAATCCTTATTCAATTTCTTTTAAATGAAGCATTATTTTCCTGCACCTTAAGTGGTGATTGTTATTGGAGTTGTGTATTGGAGCTTCACAGGATACTCCAAATTTAATTTGAACTAGGGATTGATTTGGTTGGCTTCAAAGCTAGGTTTTCCTTTCCAAAATTGAACTAGTGCATGACTTTGCAAGTTCATTTGGGTTTACTGGCTGACACAATTGTATAAGACTTTACAGCATTTAGGGCACGTTTTGCCCTGCTGATCTCTTGTTCACTTACATGTCCAGACCCACACACAGAACTATTAAAACAAACAGTCTTGCTGCCCCTCCTGCATTTCCCTGGGAAATACATTCCTCACTAAAAGCTAAAGATTCAAGAGACTCACACAGTTTGAATTCATACTACATGAAAAAAAATAATCACTTTAAACTTATAATATATCAAAAAAAAGGTTTTGAGAGCATTTTACTAACATTAGTTTTCCTAGAACTTTTCTGAAATATGAGAAAAGCATGTTCTTATTTTATAGATTACTCATTTTACTGAAGTATGCAAAAAAAAATGAACAAACATTAAGATATGACAAGGTCTTAGGTAATTTGATCTTCTTTAGTTGTGGGACATTTGCCTGCTAATTGCCTATCCTGTCTACTTTAAGTTCTTTGTGACACAGCTACATTACTATGACTGAGTCTCAATCAGGGTCTCTGAACACTAATGGAATTCAAATGACTGATATTAATAAAAATCAGATAATAGTATCCCACAGGAAGTCTAGAAGATCCAGAATGACAACAGGTCCTCTAATGTATCTTAATCTGCTGTAGCTACAAAGCCAATCATACCCTAAAATTTATACAGCGTTACTCCAATTTATTTTTTTTGTACAAACTAGCGATATTCCTTTTTCCTCCATATTCCCCTTCAAGCAGTGTTTGCTCTTATTCAGTAGGATTAGGGCACTTTGAACACACCTACTGCGGTAAAACAAATCCTCTGTTTCCTTGTTTTCCTAGGCACATATAGCTTTCACATTTGCAGGCAGTAAGTAGCAAGTGCTTGCAGATAATCATAATCTCAGCACACAATCACAGCTTATTGTGCTTTTAACAGGACACTATATGCAAGCCCGTCATTCTTTGTTAATGAGTAACTGTTGTTTGACAGCCACTAGATTTTTATTTTATTTTTAGCGTGCAATTTCTCACCTTCTCTATTTCAAAACCTCTCCTCTATTTCAAATAAAAAGACTAAAAGGCAACAGCAGTTCAGATCCTCACCAGGATAATATGCATACCTCCAAAGGTTGCATCAATTGAGGATCAGCCCTTTGTCCTGCAAGCAAGAATAACACCGAAACATTACAGCAATTCTACTGCTGCCTGCTAGAGGCAGCTGGCAAGTTAGTTAATAAGCCATCCAGTTGTACAGCAAAGCTACTTCAAAACTAAATAGACGAATAAAGAGCAGCCATGATATTCTTCGTGCAGTTTTCACCAGCCATTGCAGTTTTGACTTAATTTGTTTCCCTGCCTCTTTGCATCTTGAGCCTTTGAAGGCAAATGAACCAGTCGGTGTCATAAAACAAGGAGAACTAGAACAGCCTTCAGTAATAACAAAAACTAACGGAAGAAGCAGATCTTTTGCAGGCAACATTTCACATGGCTCAAAACGTCTTTGCTGCAGTTTAAATTCTGCAGCCTTGTGATTGTTCTGACACGTCTTTATTGTTCCTTTTAAGTGCAAATGCCTAGGTAGCATCACTATAAATGAAACAGTAGTGTTCACAGATTGCATTCAACGGCTGTTAGAGCTTCCTCTCCTTCATCTGCACAATTTGCATCTATTACAGGCTCGGGAATATAGCTTTTGCTGCTTCTCAGTGGCCTCAGAAGGGCACAAGAAGGCCCCCACTAAAGAATGGCAGTGAGGCTGCTCTTTAAAGCCTGTACTAAAGGCAGCTCCTCTCTGGTGCTTAGTGAAGGAGGGGAGGAGGGGAAGAGGCTGGTCCTGCGAAGACTTTGAAGGACACCACTATGATGCGTTATGCAAGTTCCCTGAATGATCCTGTCTTGTGATATTGTGTACCTGTGAAATTCAGTTTTCTTTCACAGCACAACAGGGAAAAAGAGCGTACAGAGAACAGCCTCTCTTAATTCTCTGAAATCAGTTATGTGCTGAGACTCTTAACAAAATTAGCCAGTATGGCCTCAGCTAAAATCCTGTCTGGAAGCTGGACAGTGTTTTCATGCAAAGCAAGATACAATGCAGGAGGTGCTGTGTGTTTCCTTTCAGGTTGCTCAAACCTAGAGGACAACCACTCTTAATAAATCAAACATACAAAGTGCAGAAGCTGCCTAGTTTTTATTTTGGAGAAAATAATATTTTGATGATTTGACTGCTCTTCTCAGATGGATAAAGAAAGCTTTGCAGATGAGATTTAGAGCCCTTGTCTCTTTCAGGGAAATGCTTGCAATAATTGACAGGAGAAGCCCCTTCCAGAAATGAAAATACTAAATATGAGTTGCTTAGGGAAGAAACTTATGCTATTTGTGTTTAGTACTTGAGTGGACTTGACTCAGGACCTTTAGGTGTGGTACCAGTTGTAACTAGGCTAGAGGTGATTGCATACTCAATGTGGTTTTATTACTGTTATTATTACTGTGTAGTTATTATCACACAAGTTCAACATTTCTACAGCATGCAATGCCATTGATGTTTAGATAGTACACACAATTATTTGTCCTTTCCGTCATGAGACTCCGCTACTGCAATATTCAAATCAAACGAAAGCAAAAATACTACTTCTATTATTATTGTTGTTTTTCTTTGTTGTGTCTCCCAGGAATCAGAAGATAAGCCAAAGCCAGGAGATGGGAATTCATTTTACTAGGCCACCCTGCTGATCAACTAAAACAGTAAGTTACCATATGCTTTATCTCTGTGACATTGCAATGGGATTTTATTATTTTATCTTGTTTTACTAGCAAAAAATAATTGTATACAGCCTCTCCATGGAACACACAAAGAACTGAGACTGGAAATTTGGAAAAAGGAGATAGGTGTATGGAAATACATTTTCTTCAACTCTGATCAATTGAATAAAAATCTAAAGAATCACCAACACAACTTCTTTCTTTCATATTCTCATTCTTTTTCGAGCTAGAGAACATATTTCACTTATAGAACTGAAGTATTAGAAACACAGTTGGAGTCTGCATTATCTGTCTTTTGGATCCCAATCATCAGCTTAAAATCTTTGTCTTTGTCATAGTTTTTTCATTTAAAAGAAAAGAATTAGGTAAAATCTCTTCAATAACCATAAGAATTTATAAGCAAATACTCTGTTTGCATGTCCAGCTTTTATAGAATACAAAGTAAACCTCTCTTCGATCAGATAATAGATACATTTTCCTGAAGACAGATACTTGTTTCACAAAATATTTTGTTGAATAGTTAAAAAAATGATATTTTGTCAAATAGCCTATAACAAAATCAGTGCTAGGAAAAGCCCTAAGCACTGACAACCCATCTTTCTATTTTAAAATTATATTTTTCTTTTACTGCCTTAAACACCTTGCAGCATGAATTCAGTATCCCACTATAGTATGCCATCAAGTGTGTGCTATTATTCTCCTATAAATTCAAACCACAGACACAGGAGAGCAAATCACAATGCCTCAACCTTCTACACCAGTCAGTGGCTATACAGAATACAGATTTTCATCCACTCTAAACATTCTAGCAATTAATTTCATCTACACCTATCTAGCACAAAATTAATTTATATAACATACTTTGATCCTCCAAATAAACTTATACAAAGGGTGGTTTCCTTCTAGTAAAGAACAGGAAAGTATTTAAGACGAAGTTACAGCACAATGGTGTCTGTATTCAAAGGAAAGCTAGTAGTATTGTAACTCACATGAAGTTACAAAGCTCAGAAATTCTGCAAGACCTATATTTGTCATTAAGCTGGATGCCCCTGCCCAATGACTTAGAGACTGTCCATCATTACTAGAAAAGAGAAACTGGGTACATGTATCACAGATGATGTTAAACAAACACGGTATATGTTTATGCAAATAGATGAATTTAATGGATTTGTATTCCTCTGCATTTCCTACTAAAACTGGATTTGAAACAAGGTAATTAAATTAGATCCCTGGTAGAACTCCAGGAGAAATTAGCTCAACCAGACAGAAAAATCCCAGTAGCGTCACTGATAATTGGTTGCGCCTTTCCAGACTTTGCCTTCCAGAGAGGCATATACAGAATAAACAGATGCAAGCAGGAAGATAACCACATGGCAAAACCTAGATGCAAGAGCACAGTAGCCAGGGAAGTACAATCATCCAAATAGGAGAGGGAGCACAGAGAATGGTTCATCAGGAATGACCACAAGGCTTTTCAGCTCCACATGGCACCCTTTTCAGCCCCTTGACACAAACACTACGAGCCTCTCTCTCAAAAGCAGCATTTTAGGAAACCTTGTCACCGAGGCTGCACAGGCAGTGCCAGGACTCACCCCACTCACTTGCTCATGCTTCCCACCACCTGGTGCTGGCAAAGATCCCTTTGGCTAGCAAGGCAGTGGGACTTTGTTTTTTTCTTGTGCCTCTATTGTAAAGGGTACAATGTGGATCCTTGTCTCCTTAGGTATAATTAAGTGCTTAAGTGGCAGCATGTCATGCTGCAATTTTGTGATCTGAGTCTGGGTCCCGAGATAGCCTGAAAGCTCAGAGAGCAGACAGGCAGCACTGCATTGAATAACTGGTGAAAATTGCCAAAGATAACATTAATTCAGGGGATAAATGCACATAAAAAATTTAGAGGGGCCTACCTTCAACTCAGCTTCATCATCAATGCTTTAAGGAAAGGATGAAAGGAAACCACAAGGAAGAAGTCATCAAATTATGTTTGTCACAGTAGCACCTCCAATCACTTATAGGTCTCTTACCCAAGATTAGGTTTCATTCTGCCCAGCTTCAGGTAAGGTGGTGTCACTGGAGTACTGTCACCTGCAAAAAAAACGCCACAAAATATTTGTGGATTTAAGATACGAACATTACAAGCATTTAAAAAGTATAAAATGTGATACATTTAATCACACCCCTCATCAGAAATGAATCCACATTTATATAGCAAAAAAGTAAAGGACAGAATGAATCCAGAAGCTCAGTTTGGTAGCTCAGAGCAGGTGAAAAACTGAAGAATCTTATGTAACAGTGGAATGGCAATAGTAAAAAAAGTAAACAAAAAATAATCCCAAACAAAACACCAAACCCAAACCAATTAATTCCTAATCTTCAACAATTAGTTATTTGAAGAGAGCATTTTTGCCAACTCCCTATATTAATCATGAAAATAAAGGAAGGCTTTCACCACCATTAAAACTAAATTTCTTTATCATTCAGAGAGAAAGTAGTTGTCTTTGGAGACTGAACAAAGACAGGTCTGAATTCTTCCCCTACATTCTATTCTTCCCCAAGCATGGACCCAGAGAGAAAGACAAAGGGGTTATTTTGATTTGCACACCACTGCTTCCTTTCATGCTTTTTTTTCCTTGAAGTGGCATGTGCTCCTTTAAAAGGAGCAGACTCCCAGCTTGCCATGGGACCCTATTGTTTTCTATCTGTGATTGAAATAAATCTCCTGAAATATGTTTAGTTTCTCTTAAATTTCAAAGTGATGGCCAATACTCAGCTGCAAATGGTTTCAAACTGATCTCAGCCACTGCAGATTAAAACTCCCTCATCACTTGCTGTGAAACAAAGCACAGTTAAAACCTTCTCATCATCATCTGGGAAATTCTGGTCAAGTTTACTTTCAGCTATCCTCATTCAAAACTGGAGATATTCTTTGGAAATCAACACAGAAAATGTTAGACTTCCCAGTAATGCACACAAGTTCCCTTGGATTTAGCGAAGTTTCTTCAGATTTGGCATTATGGCTAAGCATATACGTCCACAAACTAAACTGAGAGCAAAGTGCCCCCATCCCTACATAATCTTTACATCCACCTCCCTCTCTTACTTTCTCTTTTGCTCACTCCTGATAATGAGTAAAAACTCCAGACTTGTTCTTTGCCAAATTAAGCAGACAAGTGTTTCATTTTTTTAAGCTTGTTTATCTTATCTCTGGCTCTCTCTTAAATAAGTGTTTGGCATGTGTCTTGAAGCCAAGAAATATCTTCTAGTCTTTCATACATTTCTGATCTGATCAAAAATATTTTATTAGAAGAAATTATTATGTAATGGTTGTGGGGGAAGAGAGTGTGAAACTGGAGCTACAAATAACTGAGAATTCAAGGAATTCTCCAGCCTAAATTTGCTATAGAAATTTGATTTTAAACTGAGATAGAAGACATTTATTATCAAAGAAAACAAAATGAGCAATTGCTTTGCAACAAAAAACAAACCTATAAATAAAAGCTTGTTTTGAAATTGATACCCAGAGTAGTAAAGGAGGAACTAAATCAAGATCACAGCTAAGACAGAGGAGCTCTATTCCTGTATCAGTTTTGATCACTGTGCAGCCTCAAGAAACTTCTTTAGTATCTAATGAATCAAATTCAGATAGTGATACCACCTTTAAAGAGCTTTGACACCCTCAATCCCAAGTTTTATTAATAGGGCATGCTTGGGTCTGTGGCATAGTTTTTGCAAGAAAAAGATGGTAGTTTCATGCAGAGAAGTAGCATATGTTCAGTTTAAAATTCAAATGTATTTATAACTGAACGCTAATGGCAATGTCATTTATTCATTTAACAATTTTGCAACAGGCCATATGAGGCAAGCCATTTTTAAATGCATTGATTGGTACCATACAGAGAAAGAGGAGTTAAAATGTAGCTGAGATTCATCAGAAGTTGCAGAGTACCACAAGGTGGTGAACAGTGCCCTTAGGCTCAGGTTGGCAATGGTCACTAACTTAGAAATGTTTTATTTTCAAAGTGTGGGGGAGAAAGGAGAGGTTGAGGTTCAATAGCTTTCCTTAATACTTTGGTCTGCAATAGTTGTATTAGAAGTCTACATGCTGAAATGAAACAATGAACATGAAACAATATAATGTTAGAAAGAAATTTCCTCAAGGGTTAAAGCTTATAGTTATTTTAAAATTATGTTTTTCAAGTATCCCCAAAAAAGAAAAAGAGATAGTTTCTTTTATCATCTATCTTGAATGGGCCATATAAAAGAGTCATGTCAGCACTAAACTTACAGGCCCATGGAGGACAGTTTCTTTGACACAGATTTTTTCTTTTTTTTTTAATAATTCAGGAATAGATATAACTTATTTCAATGTGTTATTTTACAGTTTTAGGCTTGATTTAATAACAATGGAAAAGCACAGCACCCTTTATCTGTTCATAGAGTGAAGGAAAGCTTAGCCCATTTCACTAAAAGATAGCGTGATTGAGATGTGTATGTCGGCAGCTTAACCACAACGGATTTAGAATTTGCTAAAGATTATGCTTGCATTTTTCTGCTGTAGATACACTATTGCTTTTCTAAAAATGATATGTGAACAGATATTTAAGATAGAATACAATGATTTTATTGTGCTCCTTCTAGAAAACATTTCCTTTATTTTTCCCCTTAAAAGTTACCCTCCCTTCTACTACCCCACAACTTTAGTTAGTTGGAAATAAAGGGAAATATTCCTCACTTATCAAAGTGGGAAACAATTTCTATTACAGAAGGTAGATGTAAGATACTGCTCCCTTGCCATACTAAGTGTGCCTAACCCATAAGAGGCCTAGAGCCAGCCTCTCTTGCTGGTTGGTCTCTTGCCTGGCAGGTTGATCCTCAGCAAAGGAACACTAGACTTGATGTCCTTCTGAATGCAAAGCTCAGTTTTATGTTCCTACCACCTCCTGCCTAAAATTCAGTGCTTGAGGAAGTGTTTGAGGAAGCATGGAATAGAATAAAGGGTTACAGGCAACATGCAGGTCCCCTTCAACGTGGTATTCTATGAAACCCAGCCCCATGACTAAGTCCTACAGCTTATCTTTTTACAATATGAGCTAAAAGAGAGACTGGATGCCTTTCTCTTAAGATGATAAAATGCAGTATTCTGCATTCTGAATATGAGACAGTATTTCTCCTGGGAATATTTAATTTTGGATGAGAAACAGTACTCTTCTATATCTAACGAGAAAATTTTGTTTTGTCTTGAGGGAGAAATTTCAGGATAGCTTTGGGAACAGACATTTCAGAATAAAATTGCAAACACAAAGAAGTTGATAGAGCCTTTTGTATACTCATAGTACACATTGGCATAAAGGTAATTAAAAAATCCCAAACTAAACAACTTTAGTGTATTAAAAGAAAAAGGAAACCCTAAGCAAACTTTCAAAGGAAGGATTTTTAGAAGTTATAAATGCAATATATAGATTCAGAAAACCCAGGGGAATCAGGTAAGGAGACCAAAATATAGTGGGAAACCTCATAATGTGCTCTCATTTGCACTTAACAGTGAAATTTACACTCACAGAATGAGTTTTAAGAATTTTTTTCCTATAAAAACAAGTAAAAACAAGGCAACTTGCAAATCTTCTGGTTCAGGTCTTTTATTTCTGAAAAAGGCAAATGTTACATTAATTCCACATCCCTGTAAATAAGGAGATATAGAAAAGCTCTTAACATGGAAGATACCTCCTTTGCTTACTTATTCAGCAGGGAATATGTAGAATCAAATGGAAATTACTGAAAGTAAAGCTGAATCTTTCAGAAGTAGAATTAGCTATGTGGGAAAATTAGTTTCCATGTCTTTAGCAACTACCATGGCTTCTGAGAAGGAAAGAACCTGTTTTGAGAAAGGTCAGATAATCAGAACTGATTGGAAGGTAGAAAATTAATTTATTTTCAGGTTTTGAAACTTGTTGCCTTGCTTTGAGCACATAAAAAGCCTTTCAAAGATCTGCAGAAACAAAATAGTTTTAAAGCAGTTGTTTTGATATTCAGTATAGACTGCTGGATATGCTCTGTTCTGAGAAGTTTTCACACTGTTGGCAAAACATGAAGCTGAGCCCAGGTAATAAATTTCCCAGGCCAGGGCCATAGCCCACAGAACATAACAGTCTCTAGAGTTTGATGACAATGTTTTGGATTTTATGAGGGCATGTTTGGCCTATATTGCATGTGACAGAGAAGTCACTAGTTCAAGTATTTCCTTGGTAATGTAGAATTCAAGTTGGTGTTGGCGTGGCAGGAGAGCTGGTATTTTGGAGGTGCTGTGACCTTGAAAAGATCTCTGTGCACATGGTGTGAGTTGGTCAAAATGCTTAAGGGTGTTCTAGGGAAGTGCAAGGGGCTTTGGAAACTATCTTGTTTTTCTCTGCAGCAGCATTTATTCCCTTATTTACATCTCCCCAAATGCTGAGAAAAGTATCAGTGAGATAGAGGGGATATAGGAAAGCTGGAAACTTGCCAGGGAACATGTGACAACACAGGACTGACAGAGCTGAATGCCCTAATGTCTGGAGTTAAATGTGGGAGTGCTGCTGAGCCTATAGAGTTCACATCCTGTGTTAGGTCTGGCTGAGGTGGATAGCACAGCCCTCACAGTGCTGTGCTTTGCACAGAAAATTGCTGATAACACACTGGAGTTCTGGCCGCTACTGAGCAGCACTGGCACAGCACCGGAGCTGTCTCTCCAACATTCCCACCCCACCTCACCAGGCTGGGCAAAATCCTGGGAGGGGACACAACTAGGACAACTGGCCTAAACTGACCAAAGGGATGTTCTGCACCATATGGCATTGGTCATAGATATATAAGCTCAGATATAAAAGCTAAGAAAAGGAGGAGGAAGGAGGGTCATTTGTTATTTCCGTTTGCCTTCCGGATCAACCACTACCTGTACTGAAGACCTGCTTTCTGAGAATGTCTGGACATCACCTGCTGATGGGAAGTAAGGAATAAAATCTCTGAGGTTTTTCGTTGCTTATGCAGGCTTTTGCTTTAGTAAACTGCCTTATCTCAACCTATGAGCTGTTTTCTATCTTATTTTCTCTCCCCTGTCCAGTTAAGAAGAAGGAGTGATTGAGTGGCTTAGTGAGCATCTAACCAAGACCAACCCACTACACATCTGAAGTCAGCACTGCATAATTTTCTTCTCTGATGGTACAGACAAAATTCAGTCTTTGGGGAGGTTCCACATCTGTATAAAGACATCCTTGTTCTTCCAGTAAGGACAGAGTTGCTGAGCTTGACAATGGAAGCAAAAGAAGATATGGAAGACTTTCTGCAAAACATGTGTTTCTCATCCTGCTCCCACCAGTCCTGGTGTTTCCCTGGCCTTCTCTGTCTATGGAGGCCCCAGACAGATGAGTAAACAATGAGATTACTGTATTTATATAGACATTTCCAGAGCTGAAATATAAAGAAAAGGAAAGAAAAATGTGTACACTTCACACTCCAGCTAGAGATTCTCTGATCTTCTAAGTCCACCCATATATCTTTTAAACAGTACATTGCTAGAAAATCCTTATTTGTATTAGATTACTTCATGAAGTAAGACAAATGAATAGCTAATTCTCGAGGAAGAGTGATGGTAAATCACCTTGTCTTGAGGGTTGGTGCCTTTTCTCACTGACGTTACATTCCAGAGACATGAGTGCTCAAATACCACACAGCTGAGAGTTTCAAAAGGATCTGAGTGGCAAGGACCTCCGCTTGTTCCAACCAGTTATTCAAAGACATTCCAATGTATTTTTCCGTTTACCTGAATAAGAAGCTCTGTTACGCAGCATAAAAACCGAACCTCTAGCTTCCCTGATGAAACTGGGAGGACTTGTGCTGGTCACAACTGACACAGAAGGAACAAAGTGAAAAACATACGCTAAGTAAAAAACCTGCTTCTTTCTTGGTGAGTTTGGAAACTGCAGATTTCTCTCATCACCTGTGAATCTTTTCAAAAAGGCTCTAGCAGGCCCTTTGCTCAGAGTGACAGTACCTAATGACTTAGCTTCTAGCATCACACATTGAATTTACATCAGAGCAGAACAAGCCAACACTGGGAAACTACTGGCAAATGTAAGATATTTCATTGCAAGGAAGCATTCAGGATGCTCACGAGCTTTATGGGGGAAATTGTTTCACCTCCAACTTTCAAAATGGACTCCTCCTTCATTCATTTTAAGTAGCTTCTTATTTTCTGAGTGTCTTTTGCCACAGGAATTTGAACACATTCTCAAATTATGAAAATTGGAATAGTAAATCACACTGTAAGATAAAGAATAATACCTCTGCTATTAAGTATCACTAAAAGTTACAATTAATATGAATTTTAATATGCAAGCCAGCTTCCACTCAAAAAATCCAAAAACCTGACATAAAAGGAGAGCTCTGAAACAGCTGGGTAGCTTGAATCTGATATAAACTTTATTTTTCAGAAAGATGCTCGGCACATCTTATAGCTAAAGACACAGCTTTAATTTTCAAGCCATGAAGAAGAGAGAACACATAGGGAGAATTCCTCATTACTTTGTCAAGGGAAACTGAGAACATTTGCTTAGACTCCCAACAGGGGTACAGAGACATGTTGAAATTTAGAGGTTAATAATAGTCATTGTAGTCCTTTTATGAGTTTTTATTTTCAAAACATGTATACCCGAAGTAAAAGAGTTCAAGACTTTAAGTGAGGTTCAAGTGTATGCTTTGAAATGGGAATAATATGTTACATCATCTAAATTAAAAGAAAGAAATTAAAATGAGTTTATAGCTAAAGTGAAGAAAAAAAATGAATCATGTACGTCTGAAGTCATTTATGTATCAATGTCTGGACAAAAGCAGGTAGTAAAAATTAGTTTGTTAACAAAGACTATGGTTTTGAAAGGAAGCACTAAGGTCTGCAGGAGAAAGAGGAAAGAATGGAGAAACATTCCTTGTTTACTATGCCATTAGATCTGCAGTGGCCCAGGAAGGCTTGGATGAAAATGAAGAGCTAACTCTTGCCAACCATGTTGACTGACAGCTAACTGGGTTGAGCAAAAAATAAGAGGAGAAACACATTAAGTATAATAACATAAATTAAGGGTAGTTTTCACACTTGTAATATCCATTTTAACTACTATCTTTGGATCGGTATCTAATTAATACTTCTGGACTAGGCCTTGTATGCTGGTAATAATACCTTTCATATCATTTTCATTTGAATTCTTCTAAATGTTTTCTTTGTCTGGGTTCTCTTCCTTAATGCAAATTAACTTTGCTTTTATGTAATGCCCCTGGCAGAGTTTTTGAGACTCATGGCAGAGTCACATTACACTAATCCATGGCAAATGTGGAAAACTGCTGAAAGGACAATGGCATTTTGGGTTTGGCTTTTGGTTAATTTTTTCATTGGTTTGTTTGTTTTGTTTTGTTTTGTTTTGTTTTGTTTTTGTGGTGGTGGAGGGACACAAACAACACAGAGGAGATGTGTGTTGGACTGGGTTAATTTTGTGTCAAGTTTTCCTGCCAGGATTATATCATCTTTAATCAGTAGTTTTATATCAGTAAAACGGATGGGACTTTTGGGATCAGCCCGGAGTTACATTGAATTAGGTATAATGTGAAACTGCACCATGAGAAGGGAAAAGTCACTTCTGGGCATTTTAGAGAGCTGTGAAATGCCTTCCCAGCTTAAGAGAGAGGAATGAGGCTACAGGCCTGTCAGAAGAAAAGAATTTAAAGTGAGGTTGTGTCTGAGGGGAAGGCAAACTCAGTCAGTGTAGACACAGAGTTTGATCCACAGCTCTCTGAAGTCAAATGTTTTAGTTTACGTCAATGGCCTTTGATTAGGCCCAGAGAGAGCTGTAAGATCCAAGGGCTGCCAGGCCTGGTTACAGTCATCAATACTATAAATCCCTGAGAGACTTTCCTTACTAAACTCCAGGCCTTTTTGCTGCAGGACGCTAACTCAGGGCATGATCCTGAGCAAACTTAGTCCCACTGGCTCCAAAGGCCATAAATTCCTCTGACCATCTCGCAGCAGTCTCCGGCTTGCTGTGCCTGTGGAACACCAGCACCACCAAGGACAAGAGAATGAGAGACAGCTTCTGGCAAAGAGAAGCTGCTTCTACGGCCAGAACTGGAGATTTCTCCCAGAGCAGGGTGGGTTAGGAAGGCCCAGCCTGCTGTGAGCTGGTCCCAGGGGCTCATCCATAGGCACAGCTGGAGTTTGGCCAGGAGCTTTCCTTGTGCAAAGGAGAAGCTGGACCCTGAGGCTGCCTGAGGGAAGCCTTTAGGTTCATTTTGTACTGCTGAGCCCAGCAAGTGGCCCACTAACTTAAACAGTCTCTACTAGTTTGCTTTCATTTGTACAGCTTCTTGTGAAAAAAAATCTGATTTGTCTAGTTATTAAAGCTTTCTGAACTGAGACAAGCTCACGTGGAAATCATTTCTCTCAGAAAACAGAAGCTATAAAAAGCTTTATAATTTGTATATTATTATATTATATACATATATACTATTATATTATATAGTTTGTAGCTATAAAAACTACAACCCTCTTTTGCTAGAAGAGTTGATCATAATGTTGTTGTATACTTGAGAAATCCTCATCTGCAGATCAACCTTG
Source organism: Anthoscopus minutus (assembly GCA_013399455.1). Classification (NCBI taxonomy): domain Eukaryota; kingdom Metazoa; phylum Chordata; class Aves; order Passeriformes; family Paridae; genus Anthoscopus; species Anthoscopus minutus. The sequence continues at coordinate 50,697 of VWYI01015864.1, read as the reverse complement.
AATCTCACCATCTTATTTCCTCAAAGCCCAATTTACATTACTTGGTTGTTCAGGATTTTTGTTTTGCTGCTTTTGGCTTCTTTTAAAAAATAAATTTCAAAAAGAAATATTTGCAGGATAAGCAGAGAATTAATCAACAGTAACAGAAAACCAGCAACTTGATTCTTTCTTCCTGCTTCTGCAAAAAAACCCATAAAAGCTCAATTGTCCTCTCAGGACTCCTTGTAAGTCTTAACAAAAGTCTCTAAAAAGCAACTAAATGAAAGACCAGGGAGTGAGCAGCAGGGTAGATCTATCATAGACAAATCAGACAAAACCCTCTTTCCTTCTGACCATATCTAGGCTCAGCTCTGATCTCCTTACTCATGCTGAGTAATAATTCACACCATAACTAGCCCCACTGGAGCTGCTAAAATCACTTGGAGTAAGCCATAAGCCTGTTTGACAAATATCAGTCTGATACACTAAGGCAAAAAATCCTAAAAGCTAATTCAAATATTATTTTTGTAATTACATGGCCTCAAAAAATTATTCTCTTGTTTTTGTTACTGTGGTGTGTTGTCTTCCAAACAAATATAGAAAGTTTGTAATTTTCCTTTTTGTTTGTTTTGCTTTTGTCCTAACACAGAATCCAGCTAGAAAAATAATATTTTATCTAACCTAGAAAATGCAATGAATATAAGAAGATATATGAAGAACACGCACATTTTTGACAAGAGATATTAAACCAGGAAAACCTGAGGCAAGGTCTACAGCACAAACTTCTGTCTGAAAAGCACATTAGTCAGCAGTGTAACAGGACACGGTCTCAGCCATCAGCCCAGGCTGAGCCTACCCAGTGATTAGCCTGACTAAAGCCTCACTTATTTACTGCGGCCTCGTGTCGCCTCGCTCACCCGTGTGTACGTGACAGTGACACTGCTGAGAGCGAGGAGCACGGTGGAGTTTTCTCCTACCTTTGTAAATTGAACTCTTCTCTGTGTCTTTCTCAGTAAGCCCTTGGTGAGCTTAGCCACGTTTCTGATCACATGAAAGGGAGCCGCTGGAAAGCGTCAAAGGACTAGTGGCAATCAAAATTTCCTGAGTTTCAGCCTAGCAAGGCTGGACACCAGCACCAGTGGAAGCACTCCAGTACTCAGGAGCATTAGGAAGGCCATTCTGCTCTTGCTGTAAAGGCTGGACACCAGCACCAGTGGAAGCACTCCAGTACTCAGGAGCATTAGGAAGGCCATTCTGCTCTTGCTGTAAAGGCTGGATGCCTGCCAGCGAGCTCGGCGTGGCCATGGCAAGGCTCGGGAGGCCCGGAGCAGCCAGCAGCGCTGCTCGGTGAATGCCATGGCACAGCACAGCCCGGAGCTCCGGCCAATGCCCTCCTCCAGCAGGAACCTGGCAACCAGGCACACAACCAGCTGAGCAGAATCTGCGAGCTTTGCACCACGCGAGCTATTTGCCAACAACCAGTAGCCTGCAGGCTGGGTACTGTTACCTAGTTATTAATGCAGGCTGCTGATTAACCTTTTCAAAGCACTCTGTCCGCCACACCTACTGGTGGGAACCTGCCGTGGTGATGATCAGGGGAAGTTGCTGACATCAGACTGACACTGGGGGTAGTGAAAAGGCACCCCAAGAAGTGACAACGAGTTTAAGCGTTGGATATAAACCAGGATAGTTCTTCCAGAGACATTTGGGAAGAACAGGGTGAGGAGGGTAAGCTTTTTAAAAGCTTTCTAAAAGTAATTAGAGTACAGACTTCACCTTAATTTACATTATATCTCAGGCTGCTGTGCTTAACTGAGAACAAATTAAAATTTTTCTCAGAAAGCTTCTTATTATGCCCCAGAATTAAATTTGGCAGAGATCGTGACACCCTCCCCCAGGTATTCTCACCCACGTTTCAAGCCCAAAATTCTTGAAAGCAGTGTGCTGCTGAAACATAGATGATGATCTAAAACACTCAAAATGATGTGACAAGTTCCAAAGAATCTGGAGACTGTAAACCCATGGCAAAAAAAGTATTTTTGTATCTATATTTCTTCCAATTTTTACTTTATTTTGTTGTTGTTGTTGGTCATATCTCCTAAGCATTTTGAAACCTAGTTCTATAGAATCTACCAAATAAATCAGAAATCAAGACTCTGGAAGAGAGCCATAAAATAATATTAATCCAGGGCAAGAGCATCAAGAAATACAAGATTTTGAAATATAACAAAGTTTGCATTAAGATATTGAAAGCTGATGATTAAAACAAAAGCATGGGGAATAAGAAAATACAAAGGAGCTGTCTAAATCTTAATCACGAATAGCAATGAAGGAAGCGAAACAAACAAAATCTGAAGGAAAAGTACAGAAAGGACAAATAAAAAAGAAAAAACTGCACAAAATGCTTATTATAAGAAGGGAAATAAAACCCAAATTCAATAATACATATAAGAAAAAAACCCAGCCTCGCTTTGCCACAATAAGGCTGCTTATGCATACCTTTGTCAGGGGTTCTGCAGAACAATTTTTAAAATTGTCTTTTTCTCAGTTTAACAGAACTGTTACTCTTTAAACTAAAAGCATAGTTAAAAATAAACAAAAACAAACAAACAAAACAGCAACAAAAAACCAAAACAAATAAGAGATTTCTTGCCTAGATGCTTGCTATGGCTGAGATTTCACATGACAATTGAGCCAGTTTGACAGCTTGCCGCTGTTGATTGGAGAAGCTGCCTCACCCCCCTGCTTTGTTCCCAGCCATGTGGTCATACTCCTTCCCTTGCATTGAAATCGGCACTTGCTGACACCCCAGTAAAAAATACTCTACTCTCTCAATTAAAAACAAAATCTTTTTCTTCTGCAGATATTTTTGTTTGTTTTTAAGAATTGTTGAGGAGAAATACATGAAACTGAATAATACTTCCATGAAATCTTCACCATTAAAATATATCTGGAACTATGGAGATGAGAGATATTTGTGTTTTGTGCCTGTTCCATCCATTCCTATTTCATTTCTCAGAATAAAAATGTTTAATGCAGATCCATTCCCCTCATGAATAAAAAAAAAACATGTTGTAAAGGCACAGGTTATAGCCCCCCTGTGCAAGCTGTAACAAAAGCGGGATATGAGAACTAAGGCACATTTCCCTCCGACTTCCACACTATGAACTGAAACTATATGAGCACAGATCAAGGCAGGCTATCTGGCATCAGCTACACCGAAGACTGAGACCAGAAAAAAATTACAAATCCATTGCCATATTCTGCCATCATTTTCACTCTTACAACCTGGTTGACATTCACTGTTTCAGCAGTAGGATTTGGGTTTGTGTATGCAGATTAGAAAACAAGTCTAACCTGGGGTTACTGCTATTCAAATAAAGGATATGCAGGTTTTTTCTCTTCTGTTTTGGAGAGGGCTGGTTTCTTTTTGAGTGATCTTGTAACGGGATGGAAAAATCTGTGCTTGTGCTATAACCCACAGACCACAGAAGGATGTCCATATCTTTGCATTACCCAAAAATTTTTCTTAGGGCAACATTGTTGCCAGACACACAAAAAACCCTGAAAACTCCAAACACAAAAACAAAACACAAACTTATTGCTGAAAAAAAACTTAGTTTCCAATATTCAGCCCCAATTCTTACTCAGAAAAGCAATTTCATTACTATCTGTGGTACAAACAGGACACGGCAGCATTCAGGCTATTAAAACCAGGGATTATTCAAAAGTTAACATGTGGTTTTTATTTACAGAAACAGAACAAAAGAGACTCTAATTGAAACAGATCATTTAAATAAACCCAGCACACTGCTTATGCAGATAGTGTACTTATGTAGATACACACGTGCATGCACATGCACACCCAGCCAGAGCTTCCAGTGTTTTCTGGCTTCTGTATTACACACAGGGACCAAAACTCTCGCTGCACATTCCAGGACTTTCTGGGTATCCAAGCCCCCCAGTACAGATCTGGGAGTCACTGGGCATGAGCCTCTGCTCAGCTGCCTCTCAGGGAATTTGTCCGTGTTTCATCAAATACAGTATATCCCTGAGAAACATTTGAGGATATGTGATGTGCTGATATTTTCCTGATCATTTCCCTTATTGTTCCCTTTTAAGAGACAGCGGAAATTATTTAGATTGCTTGTTAAAAGAGACAAACACAGGAAATGAAACCGGGTGAAAATAATTTCTCAATTTTGAGGGTGCATTGAGGTGGAACAATCCTTATCAAAGATAACTGAAAATGTAAACACACTGATTTCAATCAAGAGCACTTTTCATAAGAATATTTCAGTCACCAGTTGCTGCTGATCCTTTTAGAGGTGTGCTACCCATTCTGGAATACACACAAGAGTTCAAGTGTTGCATAATTACACAAAACAGGGCCTATACAAGAATATCCTGTTTTGCTTCCTGTACACTCACTAGGGTGGCTCAGCTGAATCCTTGACAACATCTAGCTCCATGAAGAAAACATCAAGACTCCTTGCTGGTAGGAGGCTTTTTACCTAGAGCTTCTCAGCAGTTGGGCTGTTTAGCCCCAATGTGTAAGCAGACAATCACCCTATTGTTTACTTTCTACTCAGAAGGAGCATTACTGCTTTTCCTCACTGTCCACAGTCTCTGTAATCTTAGCAGTCATGTTCACTCAGCAGTAAGTCTAAATATGAGCTTCCCAAAGGAGTTTCAAATCCATGACATAGATTAGTATCACTGTGGTTTGATGCTATCTGTGACAAATTCCACAGTAATTAACATTTTAAACCACGGTCAATACTGAAATTATTTGACGAGGACTCACTCTAGCCCCCAAATCGTGAGAAATTAACAAATTTAAGGGGTATTATTATGAAGTGAATAGGCTGTGGAGGACAATGTATCTTTCAAAAACCCTGTCAGCATTGCTTCATCTCATTACATATCACTATATCTTTTAAAAAAGGAGTGATTCAATTGTGTGGTGGTGAATCATGAAACTTCACAAACATTCAAGGAACACACATGCCACTACAAATTAACCATTAGCACCACATGGTATTCATCCTTTCTGTCACACACTGTGGGAAGCACGCCTTATTAGCATGGAAGCATGGAGCAATAGCATCTCAGTGTACTTAACATTCACTTACCTTGGAGAAAAGAGCACACAATTGCAGTCTTAAACAAAAACCCCAATCCTCAAAATGCTGCAGATCTATTCCTTTCCACATTTAATCCTTGGATTTAAAAATTGCAAAATTGAATCCTAAATCCTTTTCTCTCCTCTCTTCCAGTTCACTGTTTTTTACAATGAAATGTACTTTTTGCATTTTTAATCAGCTTTAATCATAAACAAGGCAGGCATCACAATTGCAGCTATTGCAGGGTTCCCCCTCACACACTTCTTTCTTGGTTTTGAATTTCAATAGTACCCTCAACTGGGGGTCTTCCTAGATCCCAGATGTCGAATTATATGGTCTGTCCTATTCTTCTCAGAGGGGCAATCCCGTTCCCTGTTAAGTTTCACAGGAATCTAAATAGCTATTCTGCAATCACCCATTTCTCCCTTAATTGTATTATAACTGAACATAAGTTTGATTATTAAGAAGAAATAGTTCTCCTTGACTTAACAGTTTCTTAGAAATTTTTAGAAGTATCTGCTATCTTTACTTAGTAACATGAAGCACTCTGTGCAAACCCTTAAAAAAAAATAAATCTACATTTAGCATCATTGTTCCTGTCTGAGGTCCTGTGCGGTCTATAAAATCTCAAGAAAGGGGCCCACTTCCCATACCCATCCTATTTACATGCTGTTTTATTTAAGAACCAAGAGTACATTTTACAACCACTTTGCCATGTTAAAAAAGAAAGAAACATAAAAGTGACTTTCAGGGGGAGGGTAGACCTATGTTTTGTTTTACTAGCTTCTTTCAGAGTAAACTTATAAAATAAAAAGATGTAAATGCCAAAGAATTTTGTAAATGCCAATGTAGCAGTGAGCCAGAGCCTCCCACTGACCTAGAAGCAAAACTTGTATTTTGAAGGTGCTTTGCTTTAATGTACATTTTATGCATATATGTATTTGAAATGTCATTTTCTCTCAAGTGTAACCCAACACTATGGAATCACACACATCTCAGAAATAACTCTTACCCACTCCTACTACAAATAGTAACAGAGGCTAGCTGGCAGATAAGGTTAACATTGTGTAAGGTATTTAAACTAGCAGAGCAGTTTAGATATGCAGCAATGCATCACAAAGGCAAGTCATCATGGCCTTTTGCACCCCTCCTCATATGATTATCAGTTACATATTTCCTCATCTTATTAGTGTTTCAATGGATGTAAGAAATAAACAAAGCTGCTCTAAGGTATATTTTAGCCATACTATCTACTACAGCCTGACATCTTTCTGGGATTAATAAAAGAAGAACCAGTACTACAAGTGAACTTTGGCTTGTATGTCCTCAAGGCAATTTTGGTTTTGGGTAGATTACATGGTCAACTGCTATCTGGATCTGGGAGGGATCATTTCTTTAGAGATATTGAGGACCCTGTTGAGCTACATGGCAGCAATCATAACCTCCCTTGTTCTTACAAAAGAAAAAAATAATCTTTTGAGGCTCGACCATATCAGCAACCCATTGAGTTACTGACTAATCTCAGACTCCTTCAGACTCAGGCACAGCTCTTAGCATTTGTTATGCTATGATTTTCATTTCATAAATTACTTTTAAATCATAGAAATCTAAACCCCCTATAACAGTTGTATTAGCATCATATCAGGTAAGTTAGGCACTGATGGTCATCTAACACTATCTGAACTTGCCCATAAAGTTGTAGACATGTAAAGTTATCTGAAATTGTGCAAGTCTCAGCTCCAAAATTCAGATATGTTCACAAGTAATCTATCTTTAAGCAGCTCCATTTCCCAAGCAGTATGTTTTATTACCATTATCAAAGAGGTGAACTAAACTCCCATTGTTCGTGCTGTACCACTTTAGAGCAACATCTGCTGGGTAACCCAGAGCTGTAATAACAGCAACCCTGACATACTGAAGTGACAGAACAATATGAGACACGGCTATGGGAAGGCAAGGGTTAGATAAGAGGATAAGAGAAGGCTTTCACATCAAAGACTTTGCTCCGCAATGACACCTACCCTTTGCTACTGCCTGTGCCATTGATTTCATGTCCGAGTTGCCAGTTCATCCAGAAGTCTGCCCAGCTTATGAGAGTTTGTATCAGAAACTATAAAGTCAGATGGCAGTTTTGTATGCCTTGGGGGGAGAAAGTAGTTCCATATGCTGGCGAAAATGATAGAAAAACCAGAATGATTTTACTCTATTCCACAGTCATTTATTATTTCAGCTAGGCTTTAGTTTAAGTGCACCTCATTGTGTTAGGACCTGAAATTTCAGGGCCATTTCATGGCCTCTTCTCCAAGAGGAGAAAGGTTTAAAAACCCTACATTCCCATTAGTAAGTCAATAACAAGAATATTTGGGTTGATAGTCCTGTTGACTATTGTTCATGGCAGGGTTTTTTTTTGTTTGTTTGTTGTTTGGTTTTTTTGTGAGTTATTTTTTGTTATTGTTGTTTGTGGTTTTTTTTTCTTCTTTTGTTGTAGCAGGAGTATCTTTAGGGCAAAAGTCTCTGGGAGAAACACTATTAAATACTTAATCTTCTTGCAGAAGAAATTTCAATTGCTTTTCAGCTGCACTGTGGTTTATTGTTTGCTTTAACTCAGGCCAGAGCCGAAGCTACATACCATGGTGTCTGTTAAAAAATCATTATGGTGCAATTAAAAACAATGTTTAAAGTGGAATTCCCCCCTCCTCTTTCTCTGTGTAACTGTTGCATGCTTCCTCTGTGCCTTTCATGATTATCTGCACCAGCTCTGGTCAGGAGATACAGCTGTCATGAAACACTCAACAGATGGCAGTGGCTGGGTGATGCTTCATCCATTTTTGGATGCTCTGCTGACATTTGAGCTCATGCCTTCTATAAATGCTGTCATGCCCCTGACTCTTTTTAGCCAACACAATCCTACAATGTGCAGTGACAATATTCATCTTTCTGAAGGAATAGAGATAAATTGAAATGCCCTTATGAAAAGCAATAAAAAATACTTAAATTTAGTGTCCTTTAAAACTTTTAACTATTATAGATAGATATGGCTAGGAAATAGATAGACTGATAAATTGGTAGATGGATCTCCTTTCTTACTGCTGTTTCATCCTTAAGCTATTTTATTTTTATAAGGCTCTTCAGAGATTGATTTAGCTTACAAGGAACAGAAAATTTTCTCCAGTTTTTAGGAAACTGCTAGGAACTCAAGTGCTTTGAAAAGAAAGTGATTAGCACAACTTCTTTAAAAAGAAACATCTAAACCATACAGAGTATTTCTAAACCTTTCAGGTAGTAAAGGGTGCTCAACCTTTAATCTTAAGTGTTAAAGCTTATTTCAAGTACATTATTATTATATAGTTAGAGTCAAACTGGAAGATGCGTCAGCTTGAACAATGAAAGATACCAGACTGTCTTTATATTTTTGGGGCGTTTGTTTGTTTTAAAATAGCTTTATAATAGTGCCACCTAATATGATTGTTTGGTATGAAAAGACTGTGACAATCCCTGTATGTATCCCACACAGGACACTTCCTTTCATGCTTACCAAGGTTCAATCCCAGTCACTGTGGCTCCTGATACAAAAACAAACAAGAGATAAGAGATGGAGGGAGAAGAGGTGGATAAATTCATGTACTTAATCATAGGGATTAAGAAAGACATCTTGGGAACAGTGAGTACGGGTATTTTGTCCTGACCTAGGAGTGGTGGCTACATTTTTCTCATGCTGTTTCCAGTGCAACTCTTTCTAAATGCAGGATGTTCAGAGACTATCACTGCAAACAGGGATGATGTGTTTAATTGCATACATTTGATAATGCCCTTCACTATGAGGACTGTTTTTTCATGTTAAGAATGATGAGCCTTACAAGTTAATTTCTACCCTAACAGTGATGAAAGAAAATGTATGAGCTACGTTGCTTTGCCAACAGTCCTTGCTGAACAGCCAGGAGATATTTAACCAAGTACTTAAGCAAGACACACCTTCTAGTGTGATGAAAAGGAAACTAAAGTTAGGGAGTATGATCTAATTCTTCAAGCCTGAACTTATATTTAGCACTGGAAGTATCAGCAGAATGATGCCGTGACAGTGTGAGGGTACAGTGAAGCAGGACTCACTTTTTACAGCTCAGCAATAGATTGCATCCTGTGTGAAGTGATTGAGATCTCATAGAAACTAACTCCACAACAACAAACACAACTCAGTATTTGCTCACACTGACCATGTTTGGCTACCACACAGCACAGCTGACTGATGTAATTGCTTATGGTTTTCAAATTAGTCAAAGTACCTTCAGACTGCTTTACTGTCTGATTTAAGGGCAACAACTGGAGCTAAGGCAATTTCAATCACTTTTCATACTTGTGTAATTTCTGTTACACTTCAGCTGTTAGGATGGTATGGCAAAGAGACTCTTAGCCTAAAACTGATTCTATAGGATCACAGACACTTACTTTCATGAATGACATGGCCTGCCTCTACCAAAGTTCAATTTATTGAATATTTGATTCCCAAATTTCACTTCTAGAGACAGCAAACTACTGAGAGAATCTAAAGCTAAGATCTGAACATATCAGTGCCTATTGTTTCATTAGTCTTGTTTCATTAGGCTTCACAGACAACATCCTTGCTAGATCAGAACAGTCAGATATGGTCAACTAATCTGCACAAAACAATAACAAGCCTTTAGACCTCAGAGAGCAACAGCAATATACAGGGTTCAGGCTTGGCACCATCACATATATAACTGTTTGTCTGAGCATTAGAAATGAAAGAGATGCTAATGCTGTAAATCAGAGGGTTCATCTTCTCTCCCAGTACTTCGAAATCCTCTGGATCCTATTTTCACTATGTACCCACCCCAAGAGTGCAGACAGCAATTCTCATGAGTTTCTGCCTGTAAGACAGCACAGTTCTCTCTTTAGCAAGTATCAAAGAACATGTAATATATGCATTTATCATAGTTTCACATCCCATTAAATACTCTCATTTAAATACTATTTATCTCATGTTGCAGAAAAGTATGTTCTCTAGCTGTAGCTATATAATTTGCTATTTTGCTGAATCTTGCCATGGTATTCATTATCTATTACATGAAGAGAGTAAAGTAAGAAAGTATGGTTCTTTGCAGCACTGGCTATTTCAGACACTTTATCTTATATCAAGAAAAAGGACAAGGATAAAGAAGTAACTAGAGCAGGACTTGGAACTCTTGTATGTTCTAAACATAAGACATGGAGATGTCTGCATTGCATCTGTGTAAGTCTGGATATTATTACTGTTTCCTGAAGCATTTCCTACCCCATAGGTTTATCTCACACAGTTTCATGGAGTTGTATTTATGAGTGGAACATTACTAGTGGTTATAGTTTCACTCTAAGTTAAAACCTCAAGAACCACTGGTTGCAACCTTCATACAAATAACAGCATAACACCAAAAGTTTTCATATAAGTTCTAGCTATAAGTCAGTTCATAAGACATTGATTTTCCTTGTAAAAAAGGGTAAGAGCAATCTCTTTCTTTCATGTGTACATGATTTTCCCTTATTTCATTGTCATTAACTTGGAGAGTGGGCATTTAATGTCTTGCTTGTCTCTTGGAGTAGAAGTTATAGAAGCGAGGTTATAGAAGTTTGAGCTGAGAGCTGTATGGTAATGGTTACTTCTTTTGTTACATTATTCTTGATTATATATAACATAATAAAATTATAAAAGACTGAGAGCAGGAACACTGGAAAAAACAGTAGCAAACACCCTGCAAACACACAAAACAGCAAAGCTGAGCAAAAAAATTCTTGTTGCAAAGATTCAGAAGGCACAGCTGATCTGTTTGAGCACTCTAAGACTACACACAATAGGGAGCTTTCCAGTACTAATCTGTTGTGACACTTTATAGAAACTAATTCTTTCAGACAAATAAAGGTCTAGTTTGAAACAATTTTTATTCAGGCCATCAACATCATTCCTGATTTGATGTGATTTTCAAATAGCATATGTTTTTCTGTTTTTGGTCTTCACATCCTGCATAAAAACAAGATAAAACTAGCAAATTCAGCATTCACGAAAAAACCAAGATAGCAGGCAGGTACAATTTAACAGATTTTAAGGCAGAACAAGCACATAACAGGGAGAATTTTGAACAAGAACAAAGTCACCAATTTCTATATATTTGGTATATGTATGTCTCTTCATACATATGCACACACATTGGGAATTTTAGCAAAAAAACTGCTTTATCACTTCCTCAGCTGCCTGTATGCTGATCACCAGTAACTGGCTGAAAACCCTAAAAAAAAAAAAAAGAAAGTTGTTTGTGAGGATTTTTTGTGTGGTTTGAGGCTTAAGTAGTAGTCCTTCTGTCAGTGTTTCACTGTATTATTCTGAAGAGCAACTCTTTGCAGGTGAGGAGGCAGACAGTGGTGATTTAGGCAGGCCAACACAGTACAGTACTATTACTCAGCTGATAGTTAATGATTTCCCATTGAATGCAGTTCATTTTTCATAACCCAGGGTTCAAACAGAAGCAGCTGCTATTAGGGATGTAACAATATTGAACTTCAGACCAAAGGCATAAGAGAGCTTTTATAACTCTAGCTACTGGACCCATCTGGCTCTTCACCTAAGTACTGTAAATGAAGGAGAGAAACACTTTGTTTTCCATCAGCAAGGTCCTGAACAGAATACACAATTACTCAGAATAAAGGCTTTCCAGTAAAAACTAGCTGCATTAACAACACGCTCCCCAAGTTTGGTGGATGAAAACAATTTAGTCCTCTTTATTACCTAAAGAAAACTGAAGAAATTAGAAGCATATAAAAAATCATACTTTGAATAATTTTTTATACCAACATACCTCAAGTCTCATAATGAGGAAACTGGGTCAGTGTTTCTAAACCATTTTATTTTGGAAATTATTTATTTTTGATTTACCTCCTCTTTTAAACAAGAAAGGGGAGAGCGAACAAATAGAGTTTCTAGGCTTGTAGGACAGAGCAGAAGCTCATAAATGTTCTCTTCCTGGTAGCAAACTTTCAATAGCATGAGACTCGCTGTTCCCCAATACTCCACCTCTGGGTGCTTTAAGTAGAACTCCCCTTCTCCAGCAAACTCTAATGATATGCAGGTATTTAGACTTGCTTTACATTTTCACTTCCATCACTTTGAAGGAGGCAGCCTTCAAGTGCTAGAAATGTTATCAAACTGCTTACTTTTAAGAAAAGATCTTTTAAAAAAAATCATTTCCTTGTACAACAATCTTCTATTTTCATTTCTCTTGTGGAGATCTGACAGAAAGTAGATTATGACAGAACTACATTTACCTCCAATTTCTACCAACATCTGTAAATTAGGATTTGCAAGAAAAGAAGTGGATTATGTACTTTCATTACAATTACAGGACTACAGAACAACACCTGTTGCCTAGTTATGATTATAGCTAATCCTTTCATTGCCCACAGTGGACCAAAAAAAATTTCATAGCTTAAATGTGAGGTGTCTTTTGTTATCAGCAGCTTTTAATGCAGAGGTATCCAAGCACAATGCAATTTTAAATTAAGAATCTATGTCAGGACTTACATGCAGCTTCATATCTTTTTGGGTGCCCTCCACATCTAAGAACACAAAACCAATTTCACAATTATTATAGAATTAATTCTTAGAATTAACTGTAATTTTGGTGTTATCATTTTTACTTTTGAAGTCTCTTAAGACCATATGACAGCAAGCATTGCTACAATTTATGTCCACATACCACAATCGGTTCTGGATGGGTTCTCCATTGCTTATAATACCCAATATTATTATCATTCTAGAACACTGGGGAAAGTGAAGTAAATTCACCTCCCTTTTCCATAAACTCCCAGTTTTCAGTCCTTCCTTTATCCCCAAGAATACTAATCCCGAATTGCATAATTTGATTCAGATATAAAAATTTATAAAAGAAATTTATAAGAAACTTGGAAAGAGTTTTCCTAGATCTAAGGTTTATTCTCAACTATTAGAGTATCTTTTTGTAGTCTAGGTTGATTCTCAAACACACAACTTCCAAGTGTTGATTTCCCTTAAAAGTTAAGCAGGATAACCACATACAACTCCTTGACAAGCTTTATCAATTTTTTATTTCTAAAATCAAATTATGATAAAATTGGCCTTTTTCCTGGTGTTTTGTAAGCATCTCCCTGTCCTGTCTTTCCCTTAGACTTCATCCTTCAGACACACATACAAATGAACTATTGGGGAACCACTGGGATGTTATTTCTTCAATAAATATTGAACTTATTGCCACACAAGTTTATGAAGTGTCATTCGGCATCCTCCTTGGTTTTTCCTCTGGTAGATTCCAAAACTCAGATGCTTCTTTAAATGCTTTTTCTTTGTGTGAATAGCAGTTTCCACAGGATAGCTGTGGTAAAAGAAGTGCTTACATTGGCCAGTGTTTGTGAACAAGGATGACAGAAGAAAGCAGAGCCTCTCCTCCTCCCTGCTGTTTCTTGGCATCCCAAGGGTCTTCCACAGCCAATTCTTCCATGAGAGATGGACTAATGAACAGCTTCATTTCTGTTTTATAGTTAGCTTTGTCCAAAACCTCAAAACCTGCTCAGGTGATCCCTATCCCTAGGAGCACCTCAATTCTGGAGGCATTTTCAAGATAGGCAGCAGAAGTCCGCAGATGCCAGAAAGGTTATGGCTTTTTCTTACACAGGTCTGACAGTGTTTGGAGTCCACACAGGGAATTCTGATCTTTCAGATTTCCAGTCAAGGCAATTCATGAAGTTTTCTTTCAAAGGAACTGAAGTACCCTGGCACCCTAAAGATGACTGAATTTTCCTTATGGAGAAGTACTCCAAGTTCTGAATCCACAAATCCTTCTGATTCAGCAAAATACTTTCTCACTACACACACAGCACCTTTGTTCAGGGTTCACAGAGCCCTGGTTGCTTTCATAACTGCTTAGTTTATGGAAATGTTGATATTTTCCAGATTTTGCTTGCCACGATTGAGTACATTTAAGTTGGATTTTTGAAGTAGGTTCTTCCCAGCTTCCTATCTAGATGGGCCTAGTAGATTTACATGTAAGTTACTTTAAAAGGGAATAACAAGTCATGCCCTAATTATAACAATCACCAAAACCAAGTCTACCTGTGTTGTCCTCAGCACAGAAGCTTTTACCTCTGCAGCAGCTTGAAAGAAGGGAGCTTAATGTCTCATACATAGGGAGTAAAAAGGCTAGAACTACTGGATAAGAGCAGGGAAAAATGTGCCACAGGGATAGAAATAATTTTGCTTTTAAGGGGCTAGACATTTAATTCCAGAAGCAGAATTAAGGCTGCAAGTGCCATCTGGTAAATAGTACCCAGGACTGGGATTACCTGTTTCAAACTGAGACATAAATACATCCCTATGATACAATGAGTAGGTGTGAGCTGGGAAAGAGCATCTCAGCATCAAGTCACCTGCTTTGACACACATACCAATGGCCACCCTGTGACCAGGATTACATATACCATTTATCAGGATCTTCACCTATGCACATTTCAGTGGCATTAAGTTAGTGGCAGATGCTACAGGAGGTGGGGGAAAGGGGAGAGAATATTTCACAGGCACATAGGCTATGAACCTGGCAGAATAACCAATCCAGCCCCTAGTTTTCCCTTTTTAAATTCTGTGACCATTCAAGGTAGCAGGCCAGGAGAATCTGGCAGGCCGGGCAGTCTATGTGCATAGACCTGACCTATCTATGACAGAACAATTTATCTCATAGCGTACTCAAATTCTCCTTCAGACACCTTTTCATTTGCTAGCGCATTTATTGTGTTGATGAAATAGTTTTGTAGTTGTAACAGAGACACTGTCACACTTCACAGCCCTGCTATATTGGCACCAGTGTGTGGGCAGACAAATATGAGTCATTCCTTCCTGCATACTCAAGTCTAGCTCACTTTTCCCTGATGTCTGAGCATTTCTTGAACTTTTCAGTACTCTTGTGCTGTGTTTCATTTTTGCCAGATGCATCAGCTCTAAATTACCCAAGTCTGATTTTTATGCCTGTATTTGAAGTTCTTAGGTCCTATTCCTAAGAACTATTCAGCTGTTCTTAGCAACATTCTCCCACCAAATATAAATTAATATAAACTTACAGACTAAGCTACTGTTCTTTCATCATGAATACAAAATAAAATTACTAGCCCACCATACATCATGTGAAGACCTTCTAGAGAGTCTATCAAAACAAACTCATTACCCAGATTTCATTAAAAATATTTTTTATTAATGCATATGTGATTTAGTAAGACTATTGATAGATATAGTTTTGATTTCGAAAAATACAGCCTCTGAAAATTGACCAACACACTAATGCAATCACAGTAGTAAAAATACATAGCATGGTTTTGTAAAGTGCTATGACTGGTTAGCATTTTTTCCTCAAACTTCTAATCTCATTACAATCAAAACTTTGTCCACTGCTTCTCTACTCGTTCCTTTGTTTTTCTACAATTAGATATTAAATACAGGAAGTAGAACTACTAGAATTAAAAGACAAATAACATTATTTTCAATTTTCTAGGAGAAAAAAAGAATCCTAAAATAAGCTTAAAGTCTTCAAACAAGCACTGCCCAAAGAACATAATTTCTCAAAATTTATATGTGCTAATGTTTCACCCAAACTAAATACCCAATGCACTAATTTTATACAAAGATGCTAATAAAAATAGAATTTTTCTTGTATTAACTCAAAAAATGTAAAGACATAAAAATGAAATGGTATTTAACACCCTAACATTTAGATATACCCTACTCTCTTCCACTAATTTGACTTTTCCCAAATATTAACTACAGTTTCTGGTACTTCTCAAGGAAAAAATATTGCTCTATAGTAAGATTTTTTTGGAAGCAAAAGGGGAAGTAGGAGTATTAATATTTTTGGCAATGCCAGCTCTTAAAACTGACTATTTGGATCTTCAGTCTAAAAACAAAATATGTTTTTTGATAAAAAAAATCTGACATCTCAGTTTCCATAGAAGACCTCAGTGCTGTTGTTATCTTCTCCAAATATTAAAATAGACCCATGACCTCAATAAGAAAAATACGGACATGGGAAGAGAAGAGGATCATAATTAAAATTGACTGTGGGGGAAAAAATATGTGTCCTTAATTACACTTATGCAAAGTATTTACAGGCTGAACAGAAGACATACTTTTCTGCTTCATATCAGATTGTTTCTAAGGAAGAAGCTAGCAATATCTGTTTGGCAACCACTTATTTTGTAATGAGGTCAGCATGTTCACTTCATTTGTTTTTCTCATTGTAATAGTTGGTTCCACACCTTCAACTAAAGGCCAAAGACTATTATTCCACAGTATTAGCAAGAAGATTATGAAAATACAGAACAGAGGTTGCTTAAGACCATAATATGATGGACAAAGGCATTTAACAATGCTGAAAATTAAAAGATTTATAGCTAATGGTAAGTATTTGATTACATGCAAGAAATATTCTGTAAATATATGTAAATTACTTAGCATAGCTGTATTTATAATAATTTACATTTAATCTGACATTTCTCATATGTTACCAACAGTAGATAATAACTAGTATTGTTTCATTATATTTAAGAGCATAGTGCTTTGGGAAAAGTTTAGTTTGGTTTGGTTTGGTTTGGTGTGTTTCATATGTGCAACTTCACATTACTCATAACTCAGGAGGTGTCCTTCCTCAGTGCTGGATGGACAATAATTTGCCTACCATGTGCATTTTGACTGAGAAATGCCATTTGTGCAGAGGAAATTTAATGCAACAATTTTCATCTCTAGCTGACAAAGTGCTACCTTGGAAATACTTCAATGTAATAAATGCATTACTGGTCAGTAGTGACTGGATAAAAGCAGTATCATCAGGCAGGCTTTTAGATGTGGTATGAATGGGAGAATGGGGAAACCAAAACCTACTCAAAAGACTTTTTCCTCTCCTTGAGTACCAGGTGTAAACCTCAATATGATGAGCATAGGAAATTCTTTTTATTTGTGATTGAATAACAGTGATACTTCTTCCTTTATTTAGGGTCCTTTGATCTTTTTAGATCAAGTGCTTTAAAGGCTTTAGATGAAGATTACTCCCTCACATCCACCTACCACTGACATGCAGTCAGCCTCTGGGATGCCAGCGAAGAGTGCCAGCAGTGCCAAATAGCTGGTTCCAGAAGTGGAAGTAAAAAAGAATTAATCCAGCTGAAACTACAGGGGAACAGCAGAAAGGACAACATAATGACCCAAAATGGAACTTGGCCAAGATACCAGGCTTAACAATCATGCAAGGAGCTGAACAACTGTTAGAGTTTAGTTTTGTGTCTCATCAGCCACAGTAAACCAAGCCAAAACATTGCTGCTGAGCCCTGTGCTGATGAACTCATTTAGTCCTCCTCTTGCTTCTCTAAGTGGCAAGAGGTGTCATCTATTAATTTGCCAACAGCCCTGACTGCAACACCCAAGTCTCTATTGTTCTCCTTTCCAAGCCATGCACAACCCAGTTTACTTAATAGATGATGACAAAGTTGCAAGGCGGTATGGCTAAAGAGACAGGCATTCGAGAGGATAATGATCTGTCAGCAGGGTTGTGGCAAAAGGAATTTACATGAAGATTAATCAATGTTTACAGCTCTTCTCTTTTATGAGAACAAGCTGCTGTTCTTACCTGCCACCAATTCTATGATTACAACAAAAGAAAAAAAAGAAAAAAGAAATGAGCTTTGCTTTTTATCTGAGGGGTAGGAATATTGTTCTATGTACACACTGCAAATGCCAGTTTTAGTAGATATAAATCCATACTTACTCTTTTGTAGAGGACCTATGTTTTGCAGACAGTGGATGCATCATTTACACATTGATTGAAAGTAATTGCAAACTATAGTAAGGTTATCTGAGAAAAAAAACCAAATGCCACCAAAACTCCAAAGCCCCCAGAAAAACATGCTTACAATTTGCCTCTATGAGTTACAACAGCTGTCATGATTAATGATAGTTTGAGAACTGAAAAATAATTTCTTTCAGAGTTTCCGTAATTCAAAAAAACAAGTGAGTGTGTGTTTTTAAGAGGCAACACAAAATTAGAGGTGATATGACAGAACACGCAGTAAGATCTGTACAGAGTAGGCTATGAGGAACTTCTTAATAACCTGAAAACTGGAACATGAATTTTAAAATGAACTTATTGATTTCTACGCCATATTTACAAGAGCTAGTGTTGTGAAATATGAATTATAGCTTTCTATGCCAGGGGGAGCCCTGAGCCCCAATGGAATCCACCCTAATGAGAACAAGTGGGTGAATGCCGCTCGCCTAAGTCATTACCCAATAAGGATGATAGGTTTATACTCCATGCCTGCCTGATGGGAGTAACTCTCGCTTCCACCTGTCTCAGTCTTTCTTGGTCACAGCACCTGGGTAGGTGGCAGTGCAGACATTAAAGCTTGCTGCCTTCACCCTTCCCTCCTCCTACCATGAGGGAGGATCTGCACCACATACCAACCTTAGGGTGGAACAAATCCAGGGTAACCCAATTACAGATGATAAAGTTACTCTAGACCCGCACAGCTTTCATTAAGACAGGAATCCCTCTTAGGACAAGGCAGCATGAAATGAGAGTGATTTGGCATGGGCTTAATAGGCAGATCTACCAGGTGGCAATTTCTGTTTGCTTCTCTTCCTCATGGGGTTTGCAGTGCCTGTGTAGGACTCTGGCTTCCCTCTGGGGCATGCCTGCGAGCCTCACCCGGCTGCTTCCCAAAGGAGCAGCCTCTTTGCCCGCCCTTCCCTGTGATAAACTCCTCCGCAAACACGGAGTCAGGGCAAAACAATGGCAAGTGACAGTGACTGAACTGTATAAACATGTTGACAACTGATTAAGCAAAAATAAAACAAGACTCAAATAGCTCTTCTGCATAATTCCCGATTTGCATAACCAAAAGGGTGGCAAGACTCCAGCCACTGTTCATTTCCTGCAGCAGCCAGAATAATGCAGTTTGGAGCGCTCCCTTGCCAACAGGAATTTCAGAACTCCGCAGGGCATAAGAGAGCCTTGCAGCCGGCCACTGAGACAGCAAAGCCTCCCATCATGGTCACACAGGGGCAGCAGGGTTTTGTTGAAGCTGCTCCAGAGGAGACTCACGGGAGCACGAGCAGGCTAAAGGCCACAACAACAGGCAGCGGGGACACCACATATCAGAGACCCCAGCAGGAGACAAACTGCAGTGCCCCAGCCGCGGTCAGCACTTCATCTAGGAAATTACCTCAGCTAAAGGAAGAATGCATCCCAAGGTGTAATAAAGCAAAAACGCCTGTCTCTGGCTAGACAAAAATCAGTGAACCACTAACCTTGAGCTGAGAGGCTATTGAGATTATCTAATGCTATTTTGTGGTTTCTAAAGCATGTCTGCTTTTGGGCAGTAATTGACAGGTCTGTTCCAACAAAACCAAAGATGGAAAGAAGTTAATCGCTTTTCTTTATGAACTGGTTTGAGGTGTGCTTCTTTGGTTTGGGTTTTTTTGGTTTTTTATTTTAAATTATAATTTCCACATGATCCAAAATAGAAATTGATGTTCCTTTAACAATAAATGCCAACAAGGTCAATATTGCAGCATTACTGCAGCTGGAATAAACTCTTGTCAAGACAGGAATGTTGCAGGTTGCTTACAATGCCAATAGGTTGTATAAATGCAGAGGTTAGACTGATGCTTATTTGAATGAAGAATTTTAACTCTGTTTATGCATAGGCCCAAATAAGCTCAGCTGAAATATGGCCATTTTTCAGGGTGTGAAGATGCATGCACTGTTTGGCCAAACTTCCTTCCTTTAAAGCTGCTTGAGCTGTTTAGGAAACTCAGCTTAATGAAGTATTGAAAACTATTAGATTGGTCATCTCTTTCCTATAACGTAGTTGGAAAACATTCTTGCTAATATCACAGCTACAAAATAAGTTAGAGCAGGCCACTTCCTGATGCTCCCAAACATGGGCACGACAGTAGAAGAGTTTACAAGGTCAAAGCGATACAGCAGTCTTGATTAAATCAGTTCTTCTGGACAATAAATGAAGGACATTTTAATTATTTTTTTTCGTTTTTAGAGAGGACCTTGCTTTCATCCATAATTTTATGACCTAATTTATGTGAGAAAAAGAGAATTATGATGAGTTTTCTTCCTCAGCCAGAGGCAATGTGTTGTAATAATCCTCTGCTTTTAGCTTTCCAAAAGCTGAGACGTCACAGTGTGTCTCCTCCCCATGCCTACTGCATCAGGACCAGATATTGAAACAAAGTTAAAAATAATAGTGGAGACTGCTTCCAATCTGCACAGGCTGCATTTTTTTCAGGTTTCTGCTTTTTTAAGAATTCTGCTAAAGTTTAGGATCAGGTCAGTTGTATTCAAAGTGTTTAGGTTTGGTTGACCCTTCCCAACAGTGGCTTATGCTGCCCTTTCCCTGTACACATCTTTCCCCAACTCTTGCACTCCAGTCTCCAGTGCTCAGCTGCTGTCACAAAGAGCTTTCTGGGCCCACTCCTTATGCAGTGAGTTCCATAAAACCAACCCTGGATTTCTTTAGCTGGATGTTTGCCTCTCCTCCTCTCCCCCAAAGCTCTTAGCTCAAGTTTACCAGCCTTCCCTAGCTGGTTGCCTGTACTGTTAGTATTATCCCCTGAAAGCACCCATGTTCCCAGTGCACTTCATACTTCCCTTGGCTACTAATCCCTGAGGAAGGATACCCTGCAGGGATATTTCTTATTTTGTTACCCCACCTCAGCTGTCCTGAAAAGGCTGGACTTCCTTGGAAGCAGAAAACACAGACTGCCTAAAGGTTTTGTGCATCTGCATAAACACCACAACTTCCTCAAGGTCAGCACAGATCCCACCATATGCAAAAGGGGTTCTAGAAATGCTGCTCAGGAAACAGCATTTGGCTGCCTGTGAGTCCACTGTGTTTTCTCCTAAACCACCATTCTTTGGTTGGTCTCCCATCTCTTGCTGCTGCTCCCACAACTGGTCAAAAATATTGCCCCCTGGGATCAAAAATATGTATCCCCTGGGATCAAAAATATGTATCCACTGGGTTCACAGACTCTGACTTCACTCTCTGCCAAATCCAAACAGCTCTCAAAAAAGAAAAGGAGTGGAAACAGAGAAGATATGGAGGGAGAGATGCAATGGTTAATGGAGTTCCTTGCAACCTCCTGTACCCTCATCTTGACAGGTTCCAGGACCTCAGAGGATGCTTTTGCCCTGCCATGCTTCAGTGTCAATTCTTAGAAAATGAGTGTTAGAGCCCCTTCAGTAATTCAGATAAAGCTACAAGATTATGGTGGTGATGACTCATGACTGGGGTAATGAAGATATTTCCATGAAAGCCATGAAACACATCCAAGATTTTCTGTCTAAAGCTAGCATGAATGGCCGGTATTTCTGATGGGAAATACAAACTGATAATTCAAAATAATTGAGGAAAATTACTTAAACTCAGGTACTTGTCAAGAGACAAGTTCACCAAGTGGTTTTATCAGTGGTCTGTCAGTTCCTGAAGAACAGCCACTAACAGTGAGATAAGAGCCTCAGATAAGAGATAAGGCAGATCCCAATTACTGGAGGTGTGTGCATTTGCACACCAATGTGTGCAAGGACCTGCCTGTGTACCCACACACAAATCCCACTGCAAGAAGGCCCTGCTAGGCAGGCACAGCTATCTAGTGATGAGGTTTTCTTCCTGTCTGAGGTAAGCACACTTTATCAGTAGCTATGCTGCCACTTCAGTTTTTTACATTTAATTGGCATGAAATCTTTGGAGCCCAGCTTTCTTATCTCTGTTATCCAAACGTGGTAAAGAAATGGACAGCAGATCTCTAACAGCCAAATAAGTATGACCAGTAGAAATTATTAGATTTCCATGCTCTTTAAAAAACAAAGTTATTAGAGAAAGTCCATTTAGGTTTCTTTTAAGGAAAACAAAATGTCTTAAGCTATGAAAATATCTATTATTGCTGAGAAAAGAGAGAATCTAATTTGGACCGTAAATAACATATTGACATTTTTTACTCCATTTTTAAAAAATTTTTTATTAATACCTTTAATTCTGTATTTCTGAAAAAAAAATTTCAGAGGTGAGAAAGTGAAATAATTGGAAATTCTTGATTTGCTAGGATACACCTCTTCTATCCTAGACACCAACTGAATTTCTCTGTTTACATATTCACAAACACTTATTCTGCTTTTGGATCCTACTTTGGCTGAAGAAAATGTACAATCCATAATACAGTTTGTTGTGGCTTGACATCTCACATGGATGAATACTTTGACCTGCATTAACTAACCCTGAAACAAATTATTGAAAGCTAATGCTGACTTTGATATTCTGCCTTTATATCTTCACCAAAGCTAGCACTGACTTGAAGTTATTAATAGAATGCCCTTGGATAATATGATAGACTGTACCTGAATTCAGCCCAGAGTCATTCTGAAGGCAGTGATGACAAAAGGTGTCTGGCCTAATCCTGTACTTTTTTTTCCCCTTTTTTTCTTGCTGTTAAAATAGCCATGGTATAAATCACACAAAGCTGAAGTCTGGCTGTACATATATCAGTGTACATTTACTGACCACAGAGAAAAATCTGAATCCAAGCACACTCCATTAAACTCACTACTACTATTAAACTCAATAAATTACCTTGTTGATAACTTAAGCATTAGTATATAATTAATTATTAGTAAAATGGCTTAGTATTTAGTCTGACTAGAAACTGAAGACACAGATTCCAGTATGTTATTCCTTACTCTTATTAACCAAGGCTTTGGGCAATCTTTGAGTTGCATCTTTTAGGAGAGACAGCCCAGGGAGAAAGAAGGAAAGGAGATTTGAAGCATCATACAACAATCTGTTTGTATTTTCCTAGTGCAGAGCTAAGGCAGCCCTCTTAGATTTACAGCAGCTCTTGAGGACCTTGAAAGGAAATTTTCCACATATCTGTGGCCCAAGACACCATTGCAAACACCCATCATACCATTACTCCTAGGCTGAGAAAAGAGAAAGCATCTTTGTCCCACTTCAAATCTTTATTCTGAGATTATCATTCAGGGCTTTGAGAGCAGGAGAGAATTTTTATAAAAACAGTAAGAAATAAAATAGCCAGGTCATCTAAGAGACTATCTTCTTGTAAGGAAGAGTCCACACATAAGGCACAATTTGAACTGTTAAAGTTCAGATATCAGAATATTAATGACATGAAAAATTAAATTTAGCCAAATAACATCATAAAAATGTCCAAAAATGTGAATTTTTTCATCTACAGAGAAAAATAATAAATCTGAGAAATGCCTTTTGTTGAGAACAGACCCTCCCAATGCATCCAGAATAAATACATTCAGAGCAAACAGTGCAAGGGATAGAAAATACACGGCCTTTTTCTCCCAGATTTCTCAAAGAAGGAAATAATGAGGCACAGGAAGACAGATTTATGTTGTTTCATGAGACATTATTCTCTTTCTGCCTCTCTTAAATTTGCTTTACTTCTAAGAACAATAAAAAGTCACTGAAGAGTTGACAAAAGGTTGCTCACCAGACACACAGAATTAATGAATGAACAGGACACAGGACTGGATTTCAAGGAAAATAGTTTTACTCTGGCCTTTTTTGTCAGTTATTTCACCTCTCTGTGCCTCAGTTTCCTTGACTATAAATAGGATTAAGTCTTAGAAAGCCATTTAAGATCCAGGGAATGTAAAATGCTCTTATGCTCATGTTATAAATGGAAGAAAGTTTTGACCTTTAAATACAAGTCTTCAGAAAAAAGAAACAAAGACAATTGTCTGTTTATTTGAAAATAACCACTTTATACCTTTAACATCCCAATAAAAATACAGAATTAAAGCCTGGTTTTGATACATGTGTGGTATTACAATCCCTTATTGCTGATAGCACTTTTTAATGTTAAGAGCCTGGTGGCTAACTTATGTTTCCTCTGGGTGCATTCCCATATTCCTCTCTACTTTGGGAGGCAGGCTCTTGTTGCTGCTCAGATATGTATCCCACATCTTGTAATCATTAATGTACTCAGGGGAAAAGGAGGGGGCAAGAGGACGTTGTTTCAAAGTATGTTTCTGCCCAATTCATTTTGGCTTAATTTGAAGACCAAAGCAGAGCTCTATTGAAGCACGTCCTTCCTCAGTCATTTATCATGCTTCCCCTTCCCCACTGCTGAGCTCAGACACTAAGCAGCTATGATACAGCTTTGAGCAGATTAGAGAGTAATTTCTTTGCTCATTCTTATTCTAATTTTTGTTTAGATTTTGAAACTTTCTTCATTGTTACAAATGTCAGTGGATGCATCATAAAGGTAACAGTAGAATTATTAAACTGCTGCTTTGCCTTGCAGCTAAGGGTACAGAAAGGATATTCCCATAGTAGCTTTAGAGAGCAGGCAAGACTCTAACTCAAAGTTTCCCAGCATGGGGAAGAAGCATTAAAAGAAAGAAACTAAGAATTTCCATCCCTAGGATGATGGGATAGAATTAATGCCAACCTAGAATAGAACCAGTCCAGACCTGATAAGGGTAATGGCCCAAGTAACAATTTTCCCACCCCAGCTCAGTCCCGCCCAACTGCCCATGGCCACTTTTTTCAGTGACAAGTTAGGTTTGCAAGGGCTCAGGGACAGACAAATGAAAGAAAGACCTTGGCTAATTATTCTTCCTCTAGGAAGCTTTCTGCCCTAAGCACCCACCTAGTCTGACTTGATGTGACTCTGGCCCTAGGAGTAACTACACTGGGAAGGGCTGAGAACGTGGCTGGTTAAGATTTTTACAGCTGGTGCCCAAATACATGACAGGAAATCTTCGGAGAAGGACAGGACTGACAGAACCAGTGCACAGACAGGTCTTTTGGTGTCTCATTCTGCAGTTTTGAGGGCAGCTCCTGTGCAAGTGGTGTGGATCTGTTCCCCCAGCCTTTCTCTGTTTATTGCTGGCAACACACAATCCCTGTAAATACACCCTTCTCATTAGGCAAAAATATTATTTAGCAGTGAGATTGAAAACAGCAAGGAGATCATCCTTCTAAGAAGCCCAACTCACCCCTCTCTCCAAAACCAATGCACTGCAAAGGCCTACTGTAAAAATTCTTGTTGAAGGGGGCCTCTGTACTCATTTGCCAACAAATAGGCTTGTTTTTCCTTCCTTGCTATGATGTGTTTATGCCAGTAACATGAAATATCATCAATAAATAAACCAGAGGGAAAAAATTAGAGTACTTTAAATTAAACCAGAAAGATTTTCCTGATTGCTTTTACACTGTGAAGTGTGTATAGAAAACAGGCAACTACCCACAGAACATGTCTACTCTGAATATGTAGTTATTAAAACTGATTTTATTTGTGCATTTTACTACCAGAGTGACTAACAATTGATTCTTATATCTTACTCCAGCAGGTTTTTAGAAACTGTAACTGCATACTTCCCATAAACTGTCTTGAATATTTCCCCACAAGGAGAATTTAATATTTGAGATAAAAAAATCATAGGAATTAAGACAACAGGCTAACATTTGTCCAAATATGATCTTATCTCCTGATAATTTGAGGAATCTCTCTCTCTATTTTTATGTTCACAGTTTGTGCCAGATTCTCACTGTGTAGTGAAACCTTTTAGTGTTGGACTGTGTTCATTCCAAACTCAGAATGGAACAAGGCAACAGTTTGGTGGAATTGCACTCCTGCCCATTTAAGCTGCTCCCAGCTCTGGCCCTATCTGGTACCACTAACACAGCAGACAGCTGCCCAACCCCCTTTTCCTTTTTCTTCCTGCTGTTAAGCTACACCTATCTCTAGATCATCGAGTCTTTCTGGACTTGTAAAAAGATTTGTGCCAGACTATGTTTCTTGGCTTTAACAGTTAGCTTCCTTTCCAGAATATACATGCTGCTTTATACATACTTTTACTACTGACATCATGAGAATACATGTCTACTATGTTTAAATTTGGGTGTTAACTTGATTTTGCTTCTTCCATATGTGGGCGATGTGAGACTAAGAAAGCAAATTAAGAAGCTGTTACCTGCTTGAACCATTTCCCCCTGCTCTTTCACAGGGGAAGTGATAGTCATCTGAAACAGCAGGCAGCCTCCAGTCAGGACAGTTTTCCACAAATCTGAGTTTCCATGTATTTGAATCATATCACTAATGCAATCAAATTGACTTTCCATTTTATTGATTGAAATATTAGTAGACACAAAAATAGCATCCACCCAACTGTGCTTGATTCTCAGTTAGACACATAAAGAAGCAAGTCTTTAGAAGCAACTATTAACAGTTGTAGGTTCTTGCTGAGCTCTGTCTCATCAGGACTAAGTAACAGATATTTCCAAATGTCAAACACACACGACATAGGGTGGTCCCTATTAATCAGGGCACATTTAAAACTATTACTATTGCTCCCTATGAACTTCTTGTGCTATGAGAGTTTCTAAAAAATGGTCAGAAATAAGCAGTACCTTGTATAAATCCACATTCTACTGAGCGAAACCAGATGAGGACTCAGACATTCAAACAGAAGATCCTGGTGTTCTCAATGAGCCATAGGGGAAGGTTTATTTAGTTTATTTCTATTCAACACTCTCTCCATACAGACTGTTTCTAAGGATCTCACTACATTTGCCTAGACTGGGAATCTGGAATTGGATTTAGGTCCCGGACTGGGCCTTTTATTTATCACATTCTGCAACCACATGAGTCAAGCCCATTTATTTCCCAGACCACATGATTTATGGGATCAAGCCTAGATCAGCCAGTGGAAGACCAAACTCTCACTTTCTTGCAAGAGAAGATTATCATTCTGTACAATCAGAATTTATTAAAAGGAGAAGATATTTTTCTTCCTGTCCTTTGGAAAATTACTCCACGAACAGTAAGAACATAGACAATTGCCTGTTTATAGGCAAACAAAGCTGTTTCTAAGGCTGTGATTAGACAATATGGAATGCTCAGCAGCAAAAATGGTTTCAGTTTTCTGTCATCCTTTTAGTAATCTTCCCCTTTCCCAGTATTTTCTTGCAAAAATATTGCGTCAGAAAATCTAAATCAGTTCCCAGGTTCAGTTCTCTCATGCTGGTACAGCTGAGAAAAAACCTGCAAGGGCATAAACAGAGAGCAAAGAATAGCTAAAAACTGTTTACACTGCTATTGACTCCAAAGATTTCATATCAAAGTACAGCCTAAATTTAACTTCTTATCCTGGCTTTAATCTGAACCAGCCACCCTTCTTGTGTCTGCAAAATTACTCAGGAAATGTCTGAGATTAAATTTACTCCCACATAATTCTCTGACTCTCCAGCTCGCTCCAGGACAAGAGACATGTAAGAGTAGCCCTTTTGACAATGCTTTAACATTTCTTTCTCTGGTAAATTGTCGTACTGGAGGTAGCAGGAGCATATGAAAATGAGAAAGACTGCTTAAAAGGAAACCAAATTCTTCCCATATATCTGAAATTAACAGGTGAGTACAGGGTTAAGTCTTGGATTAATTCTGCTCTGCCCTGCATTAATACCCAGGATTTTCCTTTTACATGTACCACCTTGCCTGGCGAATACCTGATTCCTTAAACTAAACAAAAAATTCAGTAATTCATTAACTTGTTTCTGTGAATTTGTGAGGAGGAAAAGAATTTCATAGCAAAGTATAATATTAGCACAAAATATAGGTATTATGATGAAAATAGATTGGTGTTTGAAGATTGATGCTATGGTTCCATTATACATAATATAGGCTTTTTATGGTAGGTTACCTAAGGACTGTGGAATAACACAGATGAATAGGGTATTAGAAGCTAGCAGGATCTCAAATATAAAATGGATTATGGTAGGGCTGAATGTTTGTGGTTCCCAGGCTATTGGCTGTAGTACAATCCAGAAATAAATTGAGCCAGTACTAGCTGTGCTATGGCATAGCCTTTTTTTTACCAAGAAAATACCACTTAAAACTCAGTTTGAATTTAAACAAATTTAAATTGGTACACCTTTGAGATATTGTCACAAAGATAGAAAACATTTCAGACAGCAATATGTAATCTTGGAAGTATTATAGTTCAGGTGATACTGACCATGAGGTGAGATAGCTCTTTGTACAATTTAATGGAAAGTATGGGACTCAGTTCAAAGAACTGAAAAGAACTTTTGAAAGGATAAAATTAAGGTAATTCTTCCTAGCTATAATTAGTGTGCTGAATCTCAGTTAAATCAACATCTTCACCAGGTATGTAACTCTCCCCTTTCTCTGTCAACCCCTCACTGTTCCCCTCAATTAAAAGAGAAAAAAAAAAGCCAATACAGAAATATTCCTCTATATCTAAATTCCAAAATCCTGCAGCTTTAGAAGACCTTCGTTTCATTCTTCTTTGTATTACAAACTCAAAGGCAGAACTAATAAAAAGAAATCAAACAAGATGATGCTATCTGTTTCCCACTGGACTTAGAAGTACTTCAACTCAACCACAGACCCACATCACATTACTGGGCAAGGCATCTCAAATAACAGACTCCTCTAGGGAGGACAGAATAAGTCTTCTGTTGCAAATTTACCTCCTGCTTATTTAATGCAGACTGCTAAACCCAAATATGCCCCTTTTTGGAATGTGGGATTAGTTCTGAAATGCCAGTCTAATACAGATAATTCTTTCTTGCCTCCTTGAGGGTTTATCTGCCAGGCTAGAAGCTTGGTTAGCATTCAGCTGGTCTTCTGGCACTTGTGAGTGGAAGTTGGTGAAAATAGATGAAACTGGGATGCAGAAGAACCCTAGGGGAAAAAGGTATTATTGAATGGCATGTGAAAACTCAATTAAATTTATGCCCAATCATTGTCAGCCTATGAAAAGAAAACCTGAAGCCAAATGCATGAATTCCAGTTCTCTAGAACTATCAAACTTCTCTGTTAGCTATGTCTGCTTTCCTTATAATATGAATCCTCAATTCCCTTACCATAAGAGAAAGCAGACAGTACCAATCTAGAGATAATGACTGAAGTCAGCATGCAAATAATGTGCTGATAAACTGATCAGGGCTACATGGCTTAGATTTTATCATCACCAATCAAGCAACTAGGTAGAGACATAAAGATCTACAATCTAATAGCAATAATATTGATGTCTGCCAAATAAGGACTGTTTATCCAGATATTGAGAGATACTGCTCTTATTTGGGTGTTGAAATACTCGTAATGTGTTGGTGTACCTTTGGGTCGACTTTCTGGTAAGACCTGAGATTTTTTTCCATTAAAACAAAATCATTTTGCTATAATAATTTGTCTACTTATTGCTGTCCTGACACTCTTATGCTAACTATTTAGAAATGAAACAGTATTAAAATATTACATGCATTTTTCCAGTATCCTTGCATAGATCCTTAGAGCAAGCAGTTGTTTACAAAAGCAAAATAACATCACATTAATTACTACTATTTTCATATTAATAGCTGCACCAAATATAATATATTGTTGTATTAGGAAATATTTGATAGAAATATACTTTCTCCAGAGTTAGAAAGAGGCTATTAAGTGATTTTATTTGTAAAAAGCCCTGATAGTTAGAAAGAAAGTAAAATATTTTGATGCTTGTGTGTCATTAATGGCTCTTTAAAAGCCTGGAAAAATAATCCTTGACTGAATTTTTGAAAAAAGTATCTTTGGATTTGTGCTTTCAGTTTAACTGTACAAATATTATTTTCCAATAACTAAAGGAACTATGGAAAGTTATTTCCAAAAGTTGTAGCTGCTTATATTACATGCACAGATCCAAGTTTCTAATTCACATCTGAAATGAAATCTTGCCTTAACTGCTCTTGTGTAAAGAAAAGTTAACTACTCTGATTGCAGCTTTTACACCTCTGAACTAACCAAGAGAATAACTACATCATGTCACTTCTTCTACAAGGGTATCAAGAGCTAACCAAAGCCCTGTCTCTCTAAGGTTTTTGAACAGGTTGCACATGTGAAAATCCAAAGAAGTCAGACCATGTACCATCTATTCCTCCTCTGAAAACCACCAAAGCCTTTGGGAAAGTTGACCTTAGTCTTTTATGGCCCCTCTTTATGAAGTCAATAAATGGTAACATTTGCACTTCTACTGCAAACACTGAAGCACCTATAAATCATGATAAGAAACAGCATTTTACTATGATAATATAACAACTGACAAGAAATCTCATTAATATTTTGATGTTGTCATTGCCATTTCTGATCCTTGGTGAAACAGGTAGCAAAGTTCTGCTCTAAATAAGCAAATTTCTTCTAAAGCTTTGGGTACTGGCTGCACAACCCCACCCTTGGTACCAGCAGAGAGATCTTGCTGCAGTGATGCTCCCCATGCCTCGCACCCATCCCAAGCTGGTGCTGCTCCCAGAAGGAGCCAGGGAGCTCCTCCCAAGGGCACTGCCAAAGTGAAGGGCAGCAGGGTCTGGCTTGGAGACCTGCAGAAAGCCTGAGGAGCTGAGAACTGGCACGTAGTTTCTGTCATTGGAATGTATGATAAAAAGACAATAAAAACACATAAAGTGAAGCACTTCACTGAAACTTTGGACTGGTTTCACCCTCAAGAATGGTTTAAAGGAAAATTTCTGTTTTGGTTTAGTTAAAATCTGGTTATAGCTTTGAAGCCTTTGAAGGTTTTAATCTCATTTATAATAATTTAAAACTATTTAGATGCTGAAAAACCTTTGCATATCATAAGAAGCATGCTGATTCATTCTGTAAATGTCATAGGCAGTACCAGATAAACATTTTATTTATCAAACAAGTGGTAGAAGATGTATTCATGCAATAGTGTCTTTAGTAGAAGGGGTTATATGAGAAATTGCATGATAATTTCCGATTCCAGTCCTTCTTAGCACCTCCATTTCAGCTTTAAGTGTGGGTTGTGTTTGGGTTTTCCCCCAACCCTTGCATTTCTATTTTATTGTTACCTCCTTAGTGCCAGAATTAGTTCTGTAACATGAATAATAGAACATGGCAAATGTTGATTTAATATTAAAGGGGTGACTTCAGTTTTAAAAACTTAAAAACAGGAAGAAAATCATAGCTAATAAAACCACAATATTATTTTAATACCTTCAAAGGCATCTGTAAAATAGTTAATGTCATTTAAAAAAGACTTTTGAAAGACTTGTGTCGCAACATCACTGAAGCAATCAATTTTAAACACATTTACATGCAAAGTATAGATCAACTTTTTCAAAGAAAGTGTTTTTCTTTTCTAAAGGAAAATAAAATCCTGCATTATCTAACAAGACTTGAACAAAGAGGTCACTATCAAAAGTTACAGAAACATTCTGTTTTTGCAGGAAATTGATAGCAGTTACTCCAGTCTACTTAGTGTGCAGCAGCACTTTAATGAACAATTATGCTATGAAGGTCTGTGTCACAGATAATACACATAAAAATACTACTCAGACAAGATTGAGATATTTTTCCTTAAAGATGATATTTTTCTTTTTTAGTCAGCCTGGCAATGGAAAAGACTAACCTAATGGCTTAATCTTTAGCCAACAGCACTTCCTCCTGTCCTGTAACTTCTGCTAGCGTGCCAAAGAACAATTTCTATCGCACCAGTTGCCCAAAAAAACCCCCCAAAACTTCACTTAAAATCATATATTCTAGAGACCATCTAAATACATGGAAATATTATTAACTTAGAGTCTTTGTTGTTTCTGGCAGGAATTGTACAAGGGGTGTCTGAACCACTTCATTTCACACAGAATAAAGGGAGTTAGGCATTTCTATTTTAAACAGATGAAAGTACAGATAATATTGAGAGTAACTTTATAGTAACATTTGGTGTGCAGAAGACGTTGCATAACTAATGACGTCCCCACTTTGAGGAAACCATCCAGGAAGTCTGAACAACCTTCTAGTCACTGGGATTTTAACAGCAATGGTCACAATAATAAAGGGATAGTAAAAATTTAAAATACATGACTCCAGTAGGAAGCCTGGTCGAATCCTTCCTACAAGATATATCCTCTGCACGTGAATGATATGTATTTAAGTGATGCTTTATTCAATGTATTATTCTTCCATGCACTTTCTCTGACAGTTCCCTTCTCACTCCAGTTTCCACCCTTTACTGGAAATAAAAATCAATTAGCCTGCCTGTGCCCTTGTCTTGGAGAAAAACAAACAAACACACACATCCCTCCCTTCTTTCCTGACCTTCTTCCTCTCTACTTCACACTGAAAGAAAAAAAAAACAACCCAGGCACATGGCTTTTCACATGAACTGGCACTTTAGAATAAGCTCCTCCATGGAGGAAAACTGCTTTCAGGGTTAGAACAATAGTTTCAGTACAATGACAGATATACTCTGCCAGACAGAAGACACATTTGAATGCTTTGCAGAAAAAAATTGTTCAGTCCCAAATGGATACAAGATTCAAGTAACAGAACAATTTGCTACTCTCAGGAACTGCTGCATTTGACATGGGAAGTGGCACATTTTGCTTTCCCTCCATCTGTGACCTTTATATAAGGTATATAAGCACTGTAAAAAGATTTAGTTGAATGCATTAATGCCTTCTTTCGAAGATTGCCATAATCTCTTTTATTTACTTTTTAAAATAAAAAAAAATCCAGTGGCAAGCAATCAGGTAGTAAATTACTGTCTGAAAGTAGATAGTGAAATAAATACCATTGTTGCTTTGGAACACCTGGCATCTTAACTGAGATGCCTTTTGCTTTTTTAAATCCTCCATTCAGCATCTCATTCTGCAAAGAATGAATGTTAACTGCAAACTTTTAAACAATTATTCCACATTGTGGCTTCTTACATTCCCAGAAGTAGGTAGTGCAATTATTCTCAGTCTCAAAATACACAGCTACGGTAAAGAGCTAAATTAAATTTACTCTTGGTTTCTCCTTTTTATCCTTCTGTATGTACAACATTTATTTTTTAAAACAAATCTGTATTAATTCTCCTGGAGGTAGGGGAAAAAATGTGTGAGAGTCTCATAAGCTACTTCCTATTGTAGGTGAGAACCAAATCTCTACCACTACAGCTTTTCCCATACAGCAGTGTTGACAGTACCAGCTGTTATTGCAATAACTACTGCTGCAATAAAGCCATTTCTTCAAATTAGAGGATGCTTACACTGCAGAATGATCCTTTTCTCGTGTATATGAGCAGCAGGAAACCTCCAGTGAAACAGATCCAGCCTGGCAAACGTTTTGCTGAGTGTTGAAATGAGTCCCTTAAAGCTCTAGGTTTACAGTATACTGTCCAAGTCCTGCGGACTACTGATTGTGAAAGAGGCTTTTTTAAAAAAAGTCAAAGAAAAATTTATTATTAAATGTAATTAAATACTGATCTTATTATATTTTAATTCCTATTCAAAATAATACTATGACACTTATGAGAGAATCACATTGCAAGTCTTCTAAACAGTCTTTTACCTCTGTCATTGTGGAGCATATCATATAGAAACTAAAAATATCCTAAACAGTAAGAAAGCTGTAAAATGTGAATAACTTAAGGTATAGGATTTCTACATAGCTGCAAACACTGAACTCCACAAGACTACTGTACATATGTGTTTCCATAATTCCAGGGCTCCAGCATTCACATTTAATGCTCAAAGTATATTCACATGACTCGAAGTGATTTTGTTTTCACTGTCCCTTTGCATTTGGTTCCTGGAGTAGGAGTCAGCTGCACAGCATTGCCAAACCTCTTGTCAGTACTCAGAGGTGAGACACGCTTTGGGCAGCCAGAGGCTTCCCAGGAAGTTGCTGGAAGAGAGCTCAAAGATGGATAAGAACCTGTGTTCTGCCAACTTTACTCTTTACCTGCTGAAAACCAAGAGTGAGACTTGTTACAGACTCTCTCAGAGGTTTTCTCCAATACTGTAGTTCTTCATCACATCCCAAACTAAGAGGTGCTGACTGGAAGAGGTTGTGACATTGAGTAGCTGACACAGTTTCAACACAAGAGTATTTGTGCAAATACCAGCACAGACTGCTCCTGGTTTTAAATGGTTAGAGCCCAAACTAACTGCAGTACTTCTGCAGGTTGGGCCAAATCTGAGCCCAAATTTGTCATGGTAATTATTAGCTGATTGTTGTTACCCTCTGCTGTAGTCATCATGTTTGCAATGTATTGTGAACTTCTGGCTACATTTATAAACGTGCAGTGAGTTTTTGTACAAGATGTATTGCTGGGCTAACAGACTGAGTGGCTTTTCATTGACATTTTGGTGTTATTTACTCATTTTTCCTTGATGATGCAAGGTATAGTTCTATCATTTGGTATTTTATGAAAATTATATGCAGTTCATTTTTTCTTTACACACAACTATTAACCCAACAATGCTAGTGGCAGGAAAACCTTTGTGCCAAACACTATTGACTATAGCGTTCTTGACTCACTGCCAAACAACAACAAAAAAAATGCATTTCAAGCTTA
Source organism: Anthoscopus minutus (assembly GCA_013399455.1). Classification (NCBI taxonomy): domain Eukaryota; kingdom Metazoa; phylum Chordata; class Aves; order Passeriformes; family Paridae; genus Anthoscopus; species Anthoscopus minutus. The sequence goes on along the minus strand of VWYI01015864.1, from coordinate 16,139 downwards.
AATACCAAAAAAGGACAGCTTTGAGACCAAAGACGCTGACAATCAAACCATAACACCACATCAGCTCAAGCATCACTGAATGTTAACCAGAAGTTTATGAGTACATGTGTATCTATTCAGATTTTACTGTGTCTGAAGATAATTAAAAAATAAAAAAAGCTAATAAAAATACAGTTTGAAACAACAGGAAAATATTTTTCCACAAACTTGGAAAGGAAATTCAACATTTTGTTACACTAAACAAGAATCTATACAGACAAGGAGAGACCATGGACCAGATCTCCAGGAATGGATTTTCCTATGGTGTGGGGACAGGGAGGAGAAATAGCTGTATTTAATCACAGCCCAGGGCTGCAACTAGTCATTTCCTTAGCATTCTAGTATGAGCAGAGACACAAAGCTTTCAGTAGGTCAAGTCATCTACCTCTAACCTCACCAAAAGTACATACATATATACATATACATTTATACATATAGATATATATAAAATGCACTATTTCTTCTGAAAAGATTGGTAGCCAGTAATATTACATAATAATAGGGCAAATTTATTACCATTTACTGCACCCAAGCAGAGATTCTTTGTGGCCTTTAAATGTACATCTAACAAGTGTTAAGCTATGGGAAATCAGAAAGCATAGCCAGGCCTTCCATTTCACTGTGAGCTCTACAGCTGAGGTTTCCTAAGGGACTTTTGTGTCAAAATCATGTTCTGTCCATGTACCACACCTACAGATCAGCCAGGAGCTCATGAGATGGAGAGAGAACAAAAGTCATCACAAAAATGTTTTATCATTGATCCTTATATATAAGGCACTACCTGCCTTTACTCCCCCACAGCTCACACACTCCATATCCTCAGCACAGGAATTAACTACTTTGCCATTCCAGCTGACACTGTCTCCAGAGAAAACCAGCTTTCTATTTTTTCAGCAGTCCCAAGGCAATATAGATTTGAACACCCCTTCTTGAGTCACTCTTGAAGTATCTGTACATTGTTTTGTAAAATTGAGGCCTTTCCTGAATAAAAATACCCTAGAGGTGTTGGAACATAAGCTATCCTACAGGCTTTATAAATATTAATTTACTCAGCCGTATAAACTGCCTGAAAGAATTTTTAATCTCCCTGAAACAGCACAAACCAGGCAGAATCTGTGAACTTCTGGCTCAGTATTCTTGCTAGAGTCACATATCTGGGCTAAATGTGAGTCACAAAGAGAACTGCAGTTCCCTTTTTGGTCAAAACAAGGAGGAAACAAGGAAACGAGCAAACAAATGAGGAAACAAGCAAGAAATTGTTGAAATAGGCTTCATGGTCACTATCAGTCTACCCAAGAATCATCCCATCTTGGCTTTTTTCCTGGGAACACTGCTTGTTTTCAGGTTTTGGTTCGGGCTTTTTTTTTTTTTTTAAATTTTTTATAATGGCGGAGTTCAGACTTGTTGACCTCAGTTCTCTATGTGCCTAGTGTTTGAAATTGTTTAGATGCTCTGACAAGAATACAGTCCACCAGCCACAAACACTAAATACACAGACCTAGCAGATAAGTGTGTCAAACATTGGGCCATGTCTCAAACATTTGAATTGTATATGCATAGGTTACTCTCTTTCCTTTCTTCAGTGCAGAACTCACTCTGGGTTATTTGTTCCATTTTAATTTTGTTTCTCTAGACAAACACAAACTGCAGTCCCTCATCTTCAGACTACGTAAGACCACAGGAAAACCAGTTAAATTGAGGGGCTATTTGCACCACTATAGGGCTACATATTTCAATGTATTTCAAACCTGAAAATTTTGCCACTGTTTTTCATATCGGTTGCCTTCATATGAAACTTCTCCAACTTTATGAAGCTGGTGATGTTCTGCTGATTCTTTTTTTAATCGGCCACTAAATAGTAAAATTAGCTCTCCAAAAGGTTTCAATATTTCCAAAGCTCCTCAAAATCCATCACAACCATACAAATGCTTGGGTAAAATCTTTACTCCTTATTATTTGTTTAGAGCGTTAATACATGCTGTAAAGAGAATGCTGTGTTCAGGTGAAATTAGTGACACAAGAATTCCACTTATTCCTGGGAGGTTTGCACAATCAGATGATATATTACAGTACCACATGAGGAGAAACTGCATAACAGAAATGTGCTAAATGCTGCTGTGGGGCTCTCCTCCCCTCCTTGATAACAAAAGTCTTAAGCAGGTAGAAGGGGAATTGTAACTGGTAGGAAAGATGTGTGCTAATCTATCCATCTTTTTTTTAAGCTACCAGTACTCCATTTCCATCTCAATGAGGATCAAACTTTACAAATACTTTTTATGCCTATCTGCCTGCTCTTTTTTTTTTTTTTCCCCTCAGCTTTCTGAAAATAATTATTTTCTTTGGGGTTTTTTTCCCAAAAGGAAGAGAGAGCCCCAACACTAAAGAGCACCTTCAGCTGTGTGACTCAGCCTGCCATGGGTAATGCCAGCCTCGGGCAGACCCTCTGGAAAGAGGGAAAACCGAGAGATGAGGAAAGGGAGGAGCGCAACTGATTTTAGCGAACTGAATGACAGACGAAGGGAAACCAAATCTAATGAAAGCAAGTCCCTAAATTTACATTTCAGTCAGGAAAAGAATCTGTGGGGGGAAAAAGCGCTGTCCTTTGCACGAATTAGTTCTGTCACAGGACAAGAATTAAGCAAAGCCTGTTGCAGAGCCACCTTCAGTACCTCCTCCAGTACCTTCCAGGTGAGGTTTTGCACATGAAAAACACCGAGTTTGTTCTTAAACCCCGCACATTCGCAAGCAGCGAAGCGCACCCTCCTTCCGAGCCGGGCCAGGCTGCTCCCCGCCGGGCGCACAGCAGCCTGAGTCCCTTCAGCTCACACCTTCACAGGCGCTCCCAGCCTGGGGCTCGGACACTGCACCCAAAGGACCAGGAAAAGAGAGCACGGCACTAACTCACTCTTCGCCATGGAAACAGCCAAGCACCCGGCCCAAGCCCAGGGGAGAATGTTCCTTCTGGCTGTGCCCTTGTGAGACGCAGCCGGAACCTCCGGCAGCTGCAGCACAGCTGCCCCTCGGCCCTCCGCATCCCAGCTCCGCCTGTGGCATCGAGGCTCAGGGAGGAAGAGGCATTTTCCAGCGGAATCGCTCGTAAAATGCTGCCTCTCACAGATGCTGTTTATAATACGCCTCTTCCCTAAAGTAATAATCTTACCTTAAAGCCTCTTGCTCTCTCTGAAATATTTATGCTAAACTGGATTGTGGTTAATACAGCTCGGGTTCTCTGTGGTGTTTTGCTTTATTGTCTCTAGGGATGGTTTATCCTTCAAATTTGCCTCTTCTAATGCAGCCACATATAGGAAGACACCAACATTTCTTCTGCAGTAATCTCTCAAATCTCTTTCTTTCGTCTCTTTCCTTCTTCAGTGTGCTGCACGTTTTTGCCATTTAATAGATTAGATTTTTTTTTTTCTGTTTTGGTTCACTACACCTAGACTTCATATTTTACATCATATACACTAAACTTTGTTTTCATTTACTGGCCCAGACATTTAGGAGTTGCCTCTATCTCTGAAGCAGGTTATGTTGTTCCTCATTACATAAGACTGCCGGCTAGTAAAATGTCAAACATTAAAATCAAGTTGTTTGTAATGCTTTGGCAAGTCTACCTAGATGCATTTTTCTGCATTTAAGTAGCTTACTGATAGGGAAGATGTGTGCTAATGCCTTTACAAACAGATGGGTGCAGGGATGGGTGCTGCCATCTGTAATGGGCTGTAGTGTCTCTGCTGGCTTTGGGCAGCAGGTGTGCTGCAGAGCCTGAGCAGGCTGGCTCCTAAAACAAACAAGGGTCTGCACAAGTCTGAGTTGCTGAACTTTGGGGTAAAATGACAGCTTCCAGGGGGGATATGTGGCAACAGCATACTCAGACCATGTTTGAGTAACTGGGTGATACAGAAACATCTGCTACCTGAAGAGGTGAGGGGAGGCGTGTGCAGAGCCAGCTCCACCAGCCTGTGCTTAAAGCTTTGCTAGATTAAAGTTAACTGCCACTTACCACTCGATTATATCTGATCCATGGAAGTCAGTCAGCAGAAGTCTGTGTGTGCTAGGAAAATGTAGACCTACATTTTGGTTAACATGCAAACAAACAATAACACCAAAGCTGGGCATGCTAACAGACACAAGACATCAAGATTGACAGCTTGAATAAGTTTCAGACTCACACTGATACTTTGCTTTCACTCAAAACTCTGCTTGCAAACTGCTCTTTAAAGTGGAATCTCAATCAAGTTTTTCACTGCTAAATTTAAGACAGGCCCTCTGCCTGTGGTCTCTACCTGCACTGCTAAGGGTTCACCAGTTACTGCCAGTAATGGTGATCAGCTTAAAAGCTGGTGCCACTTGCTCAGTGATCCATCAAAGAATTATGAAAGTACTTTATCTGATACACAGTAAATCCATAGTAAAAAACACCTCCTAACATCAGTGAGCCTCCCTAGACTGAATAAAGATAAGCATGTGTTTGAGTCAGGTAAAATCCACGTTACCTTAGTATGTTCCAAAGATAGATAATGAGATATGTGATAACTCACAGGGGCTACAGAAATAGTTTACATCCAAATATTTTGAATCCTGAAATAATATTCATCTTGGCTTTTCTACTGAAAGAGAGACAAATTTAACATAGTACTTCTGGACTTAAGTAGCCTTTAAGGAGCGCAGTTAGCTCCTGCACTGTTTCTGAGGTGAGAGCAATAAGACTCTTCTGTTGCTTTAACTCTTGGTTTTCACACTGAGCTGGTAACCAAAGGGCCAGGGAGGCAGCTGCCTCTTTTGTCTTTGCAGGTAATTTTGTGAAGCAGGGGGGAAAGTCTTGGCTTTCCCCAGCCATTGTGGTTCTGAACAGGAGGCTGGATGTTCATGGAGAAAAAGGAGCTCTTCTCTTCTTTTTCCTCTCCCAGTTCCTTCTCCTATTGTACTTTTTTCTTGCTCTATTACATATCTTTGAAATGCTTCAGCACTTTATGGTATCATAGGACTTTTTTATTATTAATATTGTAAAGAGTTGAAATGGTCATCATGCATCCGGGCCTGAAAGATTGTAAATCAAAACATTCCTTTTCTTACCTTCTTATTTTCTTTCAAGAATTGTGAAGCTATGGGCCTCTGTTAGAGTAAAAATAAAAGCTTATAAAAATACAAAGTGAAAAGATTCCAATCAATTATAGCAGGATCATCCCATGCTTTTATCTGTAAACCCTTCTCTTTCTCATCTACTGAGTGTGAATGGCTTTCTCAGCAGATGACAAAAAGTATCACTAGGACAAGGTCAAAGTTTAGGGCTGGGGGTCTGTCGCTCTGCAAACTGAGAGTTTCTTGTCCACTTCTGTATTCCTACAAAAAAGTCAAACTGCCTGAATGAGCTGAGCTGCTGAAATGATAACAAGGGATAAAGAGTTAGTCTCTAGATCATCATGTTGCCATTCTGAAGGTCATTTATGGATTTTGGCAGACAAAATACACAGGGAAAAAGTGTAATTGAGGATTGCAGTATGATGGAGTGTTTTCATTTGGCTCTTTGTGATTCAAAGATATTTCCATACTTTTTTCCTTTTTTCTTTGAAGTCTCAACCCAGTTCAAAGTGGGCTCTGGGACATAAAGGGACTTACAACCTGATGTGACAAGTTCCACATACAATTAAAAAGATATATTGACATGTGCAATCTCTGCTGTGTGTGAAAATAGAGATTTAACAGTAAATAACAAAATGTGTTTAGTTTTGTAGGTGATTCTCTATCAGCTGCTTGGGAGATTGAAAAGGACTGTGAAAAGTAAGGGAAAGAAGACAAGACAAACAAATGTTTCACAGTGCTCAAAGTCACAAGCAACTATGCTGATGCCATGTTGAAAATACTTCAGCCAGAAAACCTCCCCCTGCCTCATTCTCCCAGCTGCATTTTCTCTTGTGGAGGAGAAGTTTACTCTACAAGTTATCAGAAAAGCAAACAAACAAGGAAGTTTACACAAAAATCAAGGGGAATGGAATGATAGGACAATGACAGAAAACAACAAAAGCAAGGAAATACACAGATAAATGTCAAATGCACCCTCTGGACCCTTCCATTTGTTTTACAACAGCTAATTAAAAGACTCCTCCTTCCTTACTTTCAGGATGCCTCCTGCTGTGTCAAGGTTTGAAGGCATTCAATACTATTTACTTTCAGTACCTGGTGTGGATTTCACCAGCACTAATGGATGCACATTAGGGGTGGGAGACCCTCTTTGCAAAACTTCTGGGAACAGGACAGAAGTTGACCTGGCGCAGAAATCTGTGATCCTGTTTTTAAGACTCAATTTTGCCACAAAATTCCTGCAGAGACCTGGATGATAATACTTAATATTTTTCTGCTTAAACTCCCTATCTCCATAACAGCAAGATAATACATTTGCTCGGTCTTTGTGGGTGAGATTTTCAGTATCACTGAGAATTAGCTTGAAGCAGAGAGTAAAATCTCCCTGGATTTCAGCAGGAGGATATTATTTGTATGCTTTCATTTGTATGCTCAGGTTTTCCCCAGCTGTCTGTCTGGATCATAAGTGCTTTGGGTCAGAGATATTCAGTGTATGTATTTCAGTGTGGTAACCCCAACTCACACAGTGGAGCTCTGATTTCGGCTGGGCATGCCAAGCACCAATAACAGTAACTGAGTGCAGAGTGTGGGCACTCACAGCCAGAAACCTGGGGAACTTGGTCGGGTTGAATCTGAATCAAAGGTAGATAAATTGAGCCTTGGATTCTTTTCTTTTAGTTGTTTCAGACAGCATCCACCATGCAAGCATGGACTAGGCAAATTCCTCTACTCTTTTCTGAATAGCAGTGTGAAAAATGGGAACAGTTTTGTTCACAAACAAAATTAATGGGCTTGGGATGTTATTTTCAAATTGTTGTAAAAAGTTTTTCATAACAATTCTTTTACAGTTTTTTTGATTGCTCAGGAATATTACTTTTCTTCTTTAGTGAAAGGTCACACAACTATATACTGTCTCTTAAAATCAGTGAATGCATAATGGCTTCTTCTGCTCTAACAGGAATCATTAAACAAATTCATAAATCAATGAAGCACATCAATGCATTACTTTAATTATCATTTTTGCTCAGATGGTTGGTTTATGTAATGTAATTGTTTACCATGTCTGAGTATTATTCCAGAGAAGCTTGGCTGGATCTTCATTTCAAAATCTATTCTAATTTCTTAAGCATTTTTATGCAAGTAACAAACACTAGGCTATGGAGTAGACCAAAGAAATTCAGTTAAAGGAAAAATACACCCTTCCTCCTCTCCTCTTTTGGCATTTTTTATGAGATAATTTTAAGCATTCTTGTCACTCTGTGTGTTTTCTTAGAGATGAATGCTATCCTTAGATTTGTCAGTTAAACCTCCATAACAGTTTTTAGGCACTACAAAGCATTACATGTCATTTGATAGGCACAGTTTATGAGTTGTGCTTCAATTTATGAGTTGGCCTTAACAGTACCATGCGTAGGGTATTAGACATGACCAAACAGAAAATGGTAGACATTAATAGCATGAGGAGCACTGACATTTTTCTTTGAAATGCAAGAAATAATGGGTTAAGATGAAACGCTATAAAATTCATTTTCTTAAAATAATATTTTCCCTAGCTGAGTGGTACAGAATAGCTAAGTGTTTAACAATCATGATTTATGCTTCTAGCAAAATCAAGGGCTTGTCTCAGAAATAAAGAGATTAAAACCCCTTCAACAACCATAATTTGGATTATTATTTATTTCTTATATATTCAGCTTTTGGGGCTTGTGTTTTCACAGAGAAATGAAACCCTCATAATATGAACATATCATAATATGATAACCTTGGGCAGTGGGGTTTTCAGAATAAAATAGAACTAAGAATATCATAAAGTCCCTGTGATGGGATTTACAAGCACCCAATGGCCTGGATGAAGTTAACTCAGGCAGCAAATTAGGGCCCTGCTCAGGGTATTGAACAGCAGGAAGTGAGGATATTCCTCAGCCAAACAGACTTTGAGAGATCTGAGTCAAAGACCAGGATTTCAGGGGAGCGTAAAGGGGAAATCTGGGCTGGAGGAGGGAGGCTGAGAAAGGCTGTACATTTATAGTGTAGAACAAAGGACTGTATTAGATGAACAGATCACCTGGCTAAGCATGAGCTTTGCATTTATCCCTGAAGACAGTAGCAGCACAATTCTTTTGTATCCCTGTAGTCTCTCAAATTGGCTACAGTAGGACATTTGTGATTTTCAGACCTTCAAAGCTGAATGGATTGAAAAGAATCTGTGACTTCTCTCACCATGTATCAACCTACATATTCCTTCAATGATCAGGCATGAGAATGCATATTTCTGTCCCATGTCTTTTTTTGTGTAAAGAGTAAAAATGTCTTTAGTGTATTTTTATTACATACAACTAAGTTTCCCATTAATGTTAGCATGAGCCATGTGTTTATATCAGATACAGGTCCCCCGAAATTTGTATCTCCCCATATGCTGTACAATCCATCTTGGGATCTAAAGCAAGCAAGTAGAGAATAGGACAATCATATGAGCTTTGCTTATTTACAACTGTTATTAAAGTAATTCAAAAGCAATAGTGAGGACAAGAAGAATATATTAGAACATATTGCTTTATAAGTGAAAGAAGGCTGCTGCATAAGATGACTAGAACAATAAAATGCCATGTTCAATCACATCAGGGGCAGGTCTACTGAAATCTGTGGAGTTCCATCACAAATTGCTACAGTTATGTCTTACTGTGTCCAGATTCTGTGGATGTTGCAGCTTTAGGAATAATATAGTGTTTAAAGGGTCATATTTAAAAATCATTGCTGATAATATAGAAATGAGACACAGAAATTTTAAGAAAAAGGAAATTGTTAAGCTGTTTCAGCTGCTGCACCCAGATATCCTTGGCGTAATCTGGAAATTAAATATTTCGAGTTTCCTTTTCTTTTGTACACTGTGACATTTCAAAGAAATATTTAATT
>VWYI01015860.1:0-24447 GCA_013399455.1 Anthoscopus minutus | reverse complement strand
CTGTGTGGTATGATTCAAACTGAATGTTGTCTCTTTGTTCCTTTTTTAAAGTCAAGTTGCATAAAAAGTAACACATTTCCAAAATCAGATTGTCTCCTCCTTCAGATCTGATTATTTACTCCAAGTTCATCATTAGAATAGTGTAATGTGGATTCATGCTTTAAGCAGGACTCTCCAGTGAAAACAATGAGTGTTCTGCCTTCTGCCTAAATTAATAACACAACATGTCCTGTAGAAAATAACTAAAAGATAAATCAAGCCAAGTTTGTTCAATTTAGGCTAAATGTGGGAGTTTTGCTTTGAAGTAAGAACATAGCAATTTGGTCTTGTTCTGTTCTAAAAGAAATTAATTTGAGAAACATATCCTAAATAATCAAGACAGGCAAGCATTTTGTATATAGTGACCATTACTATAAGTAACTAGGACTACATCCCTGAAATACAAATGAGGAATATTTGCATAGCTTTAATAGCAGGTTTTCCATACAAAATACTCTGCAAAAACTCTCAAATCCAATATTCCTCTTTACTTTTTAAAATTAGCTTTCTTTTTTTTTTTTTAACCTCAGTCAATGTAACTCCTTAACAACACACTCCTTTTGCCTGTTTTGTACTATTCTGCTCAAGCCAGACCACAAAAATAAAATAATTTTGTAGAAGACACTTAGGAGGTCTCTACTTTCGTTAAGTATGTGCTTTACTTGGTGTACCTGCACAAATAAACAAAAGTAGGAGGTCACATCATTGTGCCCCTGGGTGGCTCCAGTAACAAGACTTTGGACTATACTCTACACAGGTGTGGGTACCACAATGGTCACTTTTAGACTGCATTTCAAGCTTGAGTCTCACCACATGTTTAAGTTCAAACTTGCTTCATGTCCAAATAATTTCAATATTAACACCCAAAACAGAGCTTCAAACAGAGATTTGGAGTCATACCACTCTTTAGTCCAGATTAAAACATGTTAGCATGCAGCAAAACTACACAAGGCAGACAAGGCAGCATAGGTGCCTTCCAAAAAGGCTGGTATCTGCAGCAAGTATAGGTAGGGTGCTGAACTGTACTTCAGGCCCAGAACTGCAGACACACACATGAGAAAGTGCATTTTGTTTCATGCAGCTTTCCGTCTTGTGCTCAGCCCACAAGGGTAAGGGAGATGCAGCCTATGTGGCCCAAAATTTCCTGATTCTTCTTAGAAAAAATGCAATTTGTTAAGTTCTATTTTAACCTAATGGTCATGTCCACCTCTGCAAGACAGTCCCCACACTGAGATTCTTTTCACAGGACAGAAAAACAATCAGGCTGTCAGAAGGGCTTTTCAGCCTGCCTTTGTTCATTATATCTTTTCAGCTCTTGAATGCGCTGAGCAAAGCAGCAACACCTGTTGTGAGAAGAGAGCATTCATCAAAAACAGACAGTGTGAACTTCTCTTCCTATCAGTCTGTTCTTACTACCTGTGCTCTACCATCTTGTATTGTACATTGTAATATGTACCATATTGCTAAGACATTTTACTTTTACCAGGGGATGGATTCATGTTGTTTTCATAGAATTATCTTCAAGACTTTCTGTATAGAACAACTTCACATAGAGCAACTTCACCCAGCTGAGAGAGAGAGAGGTGTACAAATAAAATTTTCACTGCATTGTAGACTGGAAGAATGAAGGGAGGTCACACCTCACCTACCCATGCTGTACAAAGCTTTTATTCATGTAGGTATGGTCGCTGATGTAGAGTGGGCTTTAAATAACTTGTTAAGAAGAAAATTAGTATTAGGAAAGTAAACAAAATTACAAATTTCTTGATTCTTCAGCTTTGCTGAGACCTACAACCTCCTTCTCATGCCCTCCTCCAAACATACAAGGCACTTTTACATTCTTCATGCAAAAATTCTTTTTTGTGTGAGACTCCAGTGACTTGTCTCACTGGCCTTTTAGGCATAAATACCTCTTCTAAAAAAAAGAAAAAGGTCAGATTCGTTGAAGACTTCAGTCTACTCCTGACTACCAGGCTATTGCAGTGTAATGACTCCAGAAGATAGGTCTCCAGTCCTAGTGTTAAGGAATGCTATTTGAGCCGTTGCCGGTACAGACATGTCACTGATGCTACTAAAACAAAACCTGAGCTAAAATTTGTTTCAAGTCTTTACTTGCTTGCAATGGAAAGTTTGCTGGCAGCTGTTGTCATCATTAGCCTTGTGGCGATGTTTTTTTCTGAAGTGTCTTGTGTCTTATTAAAGCTTAACGCTTGTTAAGTTGGGAGGGGACTTTGGGTGATCTGCCAGCAGCAGACAATAAAGTGTTCTTTTCTCCTGTTGTAACAGAGTCGTAAGTTTTGGTTTATGGATAATGGCAGCTACACACAGTAAATTAAAACACACACAAAAAGAGGAAAACATGAGGGCTTTTCTCTAAGTAGTCTATTTAGCTTATTACAGGCTCCCCTCGGGTTTTAAATGCAACCATAAAAACACTCTAATTTTCCACCATTAACTATTTTCTTTTCTTAGTAAGCTAAGAGCAGGCATTTTTATAGCAATGTCCCTCTCCAGGGACCCCAGCTTTACAAGCTTTGAGTAGCATTACTACCACCTCCCTTTGCTGTGGGTCCCTAAATATGCAGGGAAAGGTGTGTTCTGGAGAACAGCCCTTTCTCCCTGCATAACTCTCTGGGAAGGAGCTGAAATACATCAACTGCTAGTACACTGTCTTCTGGTTATGCCTTCTCACTATGGTTTGCTGGGATGGATGGTGGTCTAGCTTTTAAATATGGATCAACTACATCATCTTTATCCTTTAAACTGATGCAGGGCTGTATCTCAAACCATGCCAGGAAGCCAAGGAAAGAACCACTGAAGAAAACTGTGCAACCCAAAGCAGATTCAAGTACATTGGTTCTATGCAGTGAAGCCTCACATATGGCTTAGAGGGGTCTGTCAGGGCCATGGGACCCACTGCATGACATCTGGTAATTTGTTGGTATAAAACACCAAATACACTAGAACCACTTCATTTCACCAGCTTCCATGCAGAGGCCCTGTAATGAGGAGGCCCTGCAAGCAGATGGGGAGGTACCATATCACTCTACAGAAACACACAGCAGCCTCAGACTGTTAGTTTCAAGTTTAGGTTTGTTATTCTAAAACAGGTCCAGTGAAAGGTAATCAGATTAAAATAATTAAAAAGTAACCAGGCACCTTCAGCAGAAAAAACAAGACTAGAAGTCCAAACAAGGAGCAGCATGTTTTTGCCCATTGGTTGTGGTTTTCCTTGTATGCTTATGTTACCAGAATCCTTGAAGTTACATGGAGCAAGCATGGCCAGGTACTGGCATTGTTTTAGCAATATGATGAAACTAAACTGTAAGGAAATCTCTAAGGTTTGTGCGATTTAGCACAGAGCTCTGTGCGTAGGTCCTGGGCTGGAGACATAGGTTACATGGCAAATTCAGTTCCTTACAGTAACTCTAGCTCCTCAGGGCAACCTCGGACTTGTCACTTCAACTCTCTGTGTCTTTTCTCCTCCTTCACATTACAGACACAATGATGATGCACTGCTGCCTTACCCTTTCCTGCCTCACCTCCTGGAACAGGAGCTCCTTGGGAAGTAAGTTGCTGGCACTAGCACAGATCTTCATGGCTCCACTAGCAGCAGGAGGGTGTGTGGCTCTCCTGTGTTACCACAAGAGCACACACAGCAAGGTCCACTGTCCCTGCCACAGTGCAGGCAGAAAGACAGCAAGCATTAGCCACTCTCTGCACACTTAATAATTTAAAGCAGGTAATTGCCATACATAACTTAAACCTTATGGGTAATTCAGGAAAGTGAAATTAATTAACTATCTTGGCACTTGGTCTTGATTCTACTGCTAGAATATATTATAAAACATATAAATATCATGGAAGTGTAGTTCTACTTGTCATGCTATGTAACAAACTGGGGAAAATACTACTGAATAGGAAGCCAACATCTTTCCTCACTGACTAAAGTAATCATCTCTTCCAGTATAGATCTGAGGCAACAGCATTCCTGCTATTAGTTCTCTTCCAGTTACATAGGAATATGAAGTATGGAAATAAAAAATCCACTTTTATTACATCTGTCTTTCTTAAGTGGCCAGTGCCTATACCTTGCCTATACCTATACCTTGCTCAATTTAATTCTGGAATCTCAGATCCAGCCAGAAGCCAGCTCAGTCTCCTCAACTCACTCACCTGGCAGTCTTTTGCCATGTTCCTTGCACTTGCATGTTTTCCTGATTTTCTTTCCTGGTGTTTGTCTGTCTTTTGATCTTTGTGAATGATAAAACAAGGTAATCTAACAAAAAAAGAACAGAAAAGCCATTTTAGCATGTGTAACAACAACCTCATTGGAATTTCTCTGGAAGGCTTGTAGTCTAATCTTGTGGAGGCAAACACCTCAGGTTGAGTCCTTTTTCATGTTCTGACCCAAACATTTGTGAAAAATAGGCAGTTTTATCTCTTTTTTTTCCTCATAGGATCTAGAAATTTTAAAAAGAATATTTCACACATCAGTTTTTATTTAGGTATTGAGACAGCTGGCTGCCCTGATGAAAGTGCAGAGATCCCAGCTGAGCTGAGTGTCCCCTCAAAGTAAATGTAAGGTAATGGCTGCTCAAAATTAGGCAACTGCCATGTTCTCCGTGGCAAAACTTTATAAAGAGACCAGACTAAAGTGCTATGCCAATAGAGATGTTATGTCCTTTTGCTTTTGAAGTGTCCCTAAAGCTCAGGTTTAGGGACCAGGGCTTTCCACTGGAGCTAGAAATCTGTAAGCAGCAGTAGCATATGTATTTCAAACATCAGCCACTGCTGAAAGACAATGAACAAAGGGCATGCAAAAGGCAGGTAAGAACTCAGAGCCAAATTCTCTCAGGTCACATATCAGGTGAGATGACACTAGTTCAGGCTGTTCACGTGTCCAAACGAGGCTCTACTGCCATCTGCCCACATATTTCTATCTTTCCGGTGTTGTTGCCACAGCAAGTCCTTCATTCTTTTGAGACAAAACAAAAAAAAAAAACCCCAAAAAAACCCCAACAACAACAACAAAAACGCTACCTGAACTATTGTATGTGGATTGATTTGGTTGATTTGCTGCCTGTGTAACTCAGAGCATCATTAATCTGATACAGAGAGCACCATTTGAAAGGCTTTGACTAAGTACAATATCAAGTGTCACCCTGGGCTTTAGAGTACAAAAAGTACAGATAGCACAAACAAAAGGGCCATATTCACCCTGGTTTAACTCTTCCAGCCTTGCTAACAATTGCCATAATGTGGTTATTACGGAGCTGAATCAGAAGAAAATCTGAACCAGAATAGAAATGGGAGAAATTTGCTTGAATAAAGATGTTTTCTTGATTTCTTAAGAATGTTGCTTGATTGGAACCACTGAAAATGCCAGATGATTGGAAACATCCATATTACTGTTTTTCAGATGTTGAAATTGTCTGGTTTCTGGACAGCAATATGCTTATCAAAGGTGATAATCACTTCCTCCACATAAATGAGATTAATTTCTCTCCAGAAAATTAATATGCAGGTAGCCTCTGACCAGGACTGGTGAACTGCTTCATAAGCAGTTGGCTAATAGTAAAAATCCCTGATAGTATATTTAGAGAAAGTAGCAGCATGCATTTGCTTTCACAAGAAGAAACTTTTCAAACTCAAATATACCTTGTGCTCTTGTCCAAATTCCTTCCTCTCACCTGTATTCTGGTCCATGTTTCTATTGCTGTGTCAGCTATCATCCTTGCTGTTCCCATGCCCTCCTTCTCTTATTCTCAACAACTGCTGTCAGCAGCTGCCTTCTCCGACAAGACTTAACAACAACAGCACACAGGGCTGCTGTACAGGCTGCAGGTCACCAGCCAAATGCTTTGGAGTATGCTCTGTGATCCCACATGGATTTTCTGTATGTTTCCCCTGTTCCTACAACCCACACATATGCATACAGAAGAAGAGGTAGAGTACTTCATTATGCCAGCTGGAAAAAAAAAAAGGATGCCAAATCTCCAGTGCAATAGGGCTGTCATAAGCCTGAAGCAAAACAAAACTCAGCACCCTATCCAGTCTTCCTGCCCTTGATCACCCTCAGGGGCTCAGTCTAACCTTTATGTCATGCCTGTGGCAGAGAGAAACTCCTACAGTTTTACTGAAGCTGAATATTATTTGGATTTTCAGTCATATAGGTGTCCCTTAAAAGGAACTTTGCAAGTCAATTCAATGAATTGACTTTTGTCCTATCAAAAAAATCCTTCTTACGTTGAAAAGAGTATTTTGATCTGAATAACAGAGACTGGGCTGGATCCTGCTTTGTTTTCAAGCCAACAAGGTGGTAAAGGGTCAGGGCACACTTCAGCTTTCAGGTTTTTATACAGCCCAGAACTGGGCAAAACATGATCTAGCAACTTAAAATAAGGTGAGAGGGGGAAACCAAAGCAGCTGTGTTCAGTTTTTAAATCAGCTCCAGTACTGGTCAAAATCAACCTCATGTGCCTTGAAATTCACTGACATCAGTTAGCCTTTTTTGTGTGTGTGTGTGTGTGTGTGCTACTCTTCTGGCTTAGGACTGCAAAAATGTAAAAAAGAAAAAAAACTATTTTCTAAAGAAACTAGTAATGTTGCTGACCCAGGTGGAGTACCTATGACAAAAAAACAACTTCTCTCTGTCATTGAATTATTGTTTCTCACTGATGTTAAGAAAACAACCTGGAGATAAGCCATTGATAAATGGTTTCTATTTCCCCAAAGGTAAGTTTTCAGTTTTATGCTGCAGTGTAGACAATCGAGCCTATGTCAGATTGTCAGTAACGCGTGACAGTGGTTTCCTGTAACAAACAGGCCATGTCCCAGTTTGCACATTCCAATTCCATTAATCCTTGTACTAGTTTGTGTTTAAAATATAAGTAGCATGATTGGAAAACCAATAAAGGTATCATCTGAGAAGTAAGTATATAAGGGTGTAGAATACTTAGAAAACAGTATTGCTGACACTGGACTGTCCCTGGGCTTCTCAACATGTAGGGAAGATGAGATCCTGACACCCTAAGAACAGGTTAACATAATTCAAATGTGCTGACAAAACTCAGGAACTGAGGGTTTAACTCCTGCTGTTGCAGTGAAGAAAGCTGAAGCTGCTTCAATGAAGAAAGCAGAAGCAACATTGCTCCTGCAAAGAGCAATCATCCTTCCTTCTGCTCTGCTCTCACCCCAAAATAGTCACCATTCCATCTATTTTGTGGCCTTTTACGGAGGAGCAGCTGGAGAGCTGGCTGCACAGGGGATGCAGATGTCCCTTCCAGCACAGGCATTCAGGCAGCAGAATCCTTGCCAGTCCAGTTTATGAAATGGGGATCCATTTCATTCCTTGGTTCTGTGCACCCCCACAGACTAAATAGACAAGTCTTTGAAGAGTCCTAAAACATAAAACCTAAAGAGCAGCAAATTAGTGAAAAGAGAAAGCATGACAGGACAATTTCCTCATACACCTATACTGCAATAATCCATTTCAGGATGAAAAATTCTTTTATGCACTTCCTTAATGAAATAACAATCCCTTAATTTCTAACATGGAAGCCTGCTTTAACAGTAGCAGAGCCTACCTAGATCAATACCTTAGATGTGGTTTAACATTTTATGCTTTTGTTTCACTGCCTTTTAAAGTGTAACTCAAATATGAGTCCCTGATATTTGTTCTTGGAATTAATTATTCCTGTATTTACTTGAATACAAGCCAGAAAGTAATAAACTATAGACCTGAGTGTCAGAAAAAAATATATGATTGAAAGTACAAATACACTATTCACTATTCCATACATTCTGGGATGTGTAAAAGTGTACTCCCATTTAGTTCACATATGTTCATTCACTGAATTAAAAAAGCATCTGTTGATCAGTATTCTTTACTTTCTTTTAGGTTCCTAGTTGCAGCAACTTTGCAGAGCACATTGTCTGGTCCTGGCTGCATACGAGTCAGCCCAGTTTTAAGAAGGTAGGTAGAGAATTACTGTTTGGGCCAAGTGAGGAGAGTGATAGTTGTTTCCCAGTTAGTTTTGACTAGAAGTAGTTTATTGGAGAGCATGGGGTGGGTGTCCTCAGAAATGTAGTTGTGTTAATTCTAGAGGGCACATCAGAGCGATTTTTCTAGGTGTTGTGCCCAGGAAAAAAATTGTTTCACCACTGTGTTCTGATTTTGTATTTCTAGATGCTTACAGAAGAAAAACACCTTGCTGATTTGCAAATAGAAACACTCAAGGCCTCCACACTCTATGAGTAAGTTGGGTTTTTTTAACTCTAGATCAAATTCCAATTATTTTACTTTCAAAAAAGCATCTGTTAAAATACTCCTTTCCTAAAGAAGACCATACTGCAAGAATCTGCACAAAGGATGATTAGGACAATTCCTTTTAGATAACTGAATTACACAGCACCCAAATAAATTTCACACTTTACCAGTACAAGCACCAACTTAGAGGACATGTTCGAGGTCAGCCTTACTGACTTTGCTGGCCATTTTTTGCTAATCATGGAGGAATACAAATTAATCTCATGAGCGGGATACGAGGAAGCTTCAGTGGATTAAGTCTCAGCTACAAAAGGTAACCACTGCCAAAAGGACTAGGGAACACCATCAGAATTCACTAGTTAGTCTACTTTGACAGTAGGATACATTGATACTTACTAAAAGTGCTTGTTCAGAAAGGACTAGGGCAAGGTGGCCAGTGTTCTGTAAATTCACACCTCAGTTACTTCTCCCTAATCTCCCCATGTCAGACAGAGTGATGAAAAATGAAATTTTAAACAGATTATACTGAGTAAATCAAAAAAGTTGTCAGATCACTGACGTTCACATTCAAAACTAGACTTCCTGTCTTAGCTTAGCTAGTTCAGAATGGAAGTCAAAGTAAGTGGCTGCAGATAAATTTGGTCTAGCTTAAGTGAATCATCCAAAAAACCCATCTACACTAAAATCCTGTAGTATCTGCTTTCTCAGACAACATGATTCAATCCTTAGCTATCAGCTGGAATCTGACCTTGCCTTAGGTGGAAGTTCAGACAAATGTGACCTGAGCCATCAGTCTTGACAATCCTGCCTTCTGTCAGAAGCTTATGGAAGCATCAGAAAAACATTTCCTTAAGGCAAACTCCTTCCCTTGGAGTTTTCAGAAGCTCATTAGTACGTAAGGAAACAACAATACTTACATTGTGTCTGTATTGTGCTGCTCTTTTTTTTGATCACTAGAGCATTGAAAAAGCTGTGGTGTTATGCACAGCACAGTAAATATAGTGCAAAACGAAATTTGACCTGCATCAGGTAATGAAGAATCACTACAAAGTTAATATCTTTTCTGTGCAGGTGAAGAGTTTATGTTTTAGCTATGCCGTTTTCCTGAGGGAGGAAAATAACTAAAACAAAAGATACTGTTAAATCACAATTACCTTTTATGTGTTTGTCTCCTTCTCTTTTTTCAGTTGATCCCATCACTTTAGTGATAAAGCAGTTGGAAATTAGGAAAATGTGTAGCATCATTTCTAGACTTAGTCCAGTAATGTGCTTATACTGTAGCTGTCAGTTCATTATACAGATTCCTCATGAAATTTTGAGGCCTTTAACAGCATCCATATTGTATTAAATAAATTTAGTTTTGGTCACTGTGCATGTACCAGTTTCCCAAAAGTTTGATCTCTTTCATATACTGAAAAGTCTGGAGCATGTGTCCCTCAGACATGCTACCACTGCTTTGTTTCAAAATGAAACAACATTTTGCTTTAAAAAATAATCATGTGAGCCTACCACCTTCATCTGCCCTGCTAAGGTTTGCTGGTACTTCATCCATCCTGGTACAGATTTCGTGGGGCTGTGCTATTATATTTATTTAATAATTGTTCAAAAATTCCTTTAGTTTATAATATTTTTAAACAAAATTATTTGACTGATACTCTCCACCAAGAAAGCCCACCAACATTTTCATTGGAGTATTTTGGAGACAATGGCAAAGTTGGCTTCTGGATAAATCAAGAAGGTGAGTGACAGCCTCTTTGCCATTTGTGAATGTGAGGGCTTCAGATGTGTGTCTCAGAGGAAAGTGGAAAGAAGCTCTGCAGAGACCTGTGCTGGGGAAAGGCACTGCCAAAGGCACTTTCCCACTTCTCACTGCTCTTCCCCTCCTTCTGCCACAAGAGTCTCCTGGGACTTCCCAGAGGGAGTTATCTGAAACAGGATAAAGAAGAAATACTGAATGAGGCATAAAAACAAGCCACTCTGTTCATCCAATTTCAATAATGCTGCAAGACTGGTGTGAACTTTTTCCTTTTAAAGTCCTAAGAAAGCTGACAACAGGCTAAATGGTGTGACTGTTGTAGCTGCTGAATATAAACTGATCATAGATGACAGAAGTTGAAGTGAGAGAGGGAGAGGAAATAGTGATCTGCTGATCTAGTGATCTGCTGGGCGATGCGCTGAACTGATACAAGCATGCTTATGGTTTAAGTCACAGGCTGAAGGTCAAAGGTGGAGGCTTGATGGGTCTGTCTTGATTTTCTGTTTTTATCGTGCATGGCCAGGAAGGGAATCTTGAGTCTCAATAAAGCATGGTTCTGTATACTGTGTATGGACCAGCATCACAGAGAAATGGCTGCCTGTTTCTCTTTCCTCCTTGCTTCAAAAAGTGAGTATCTCCCTTAACAGCTCAAGCCAGAAACATAAACTGAAACAGTAATTTTTTCAAAATTATTTTACCGTACAAGAAAGATATCATAAGAGGATTAAAAATTTGTCTTCAGTAAAGTTATTAGCAAATCTCCTTCTAACTTCAGAAGCTTGGAATTTTCTGTGAAAGACATTAATTGCAAAAGTCAAAAGCTTTGCTTTTGAAAAGTTGGAACATACATTTACAGTCACCTAATGTTTTCCCAACACCCTCTTCCTCTTGCTGTTTCTATATACAAGAACCAGGAGAGACTAACAAATCTTTAGGTACCAGAAGAGAAAATTCTGCAACAGGACTGCTGAATGAAGTAACAGAAGGTAAGAGTGGTTGAGTTTTCCTCAATGTTCTTAATTCTGAAGTTGCTTAATACCAATGTGGCATTTTATGTTTATGTTTATGTCATATTTAAAATAACTGAAGGCCTAGATGACAAAACAGAAAAATAAAATATGTAATTTCAGCATGTGAAAAAATAACTGTGAGGTCCATAATATCCTACGTTTCCATATCTTCATATAGAAAGCCTTTTCCTTAATACAGTATCATCTGAAAAAGAGGACAAATAACAAAAAAGTAATTATTATTCAGACACCCAAACAATGACAGCAATGCCTCTTCTGGTTCCTGCTTTATAATTCTCTTTACAGAAAATACTCACTCTTCTGTAAAGATTAATTCTCCATGAAAAAAAATGCAAAGCACTCCTAAATGTCTGTAAGACACCAAAAAGTAATATTTCAAGGTTTTTTTCTCTCAGAGAAAAATAGCAAGCCTTTGTATCAGGCTTACTTTTGTAGTGAGAATAGTGATAGCTCTCTTGTAATTCATTTTTATATCCTGCTGTCTCAGATGAGGTAAAGGAGAAACGTTGTCATCAACAAATTAGCTGCAACAAGTTCTAAACCTGTTTTTGCTAAGGAAAGCATCAAAAATGCTTTAGGTTGGATCCCTTGGCTCACTTGAAGGCATTTTTCTCTAGTTAGCCTTTGGTCAGAAATTACCCCCTGCTACCTCTTTTCCAAGGTCGGACTTGGCCTACTTTTTGTTATGCCCTTTATGAACCAACAGTCTCCTGCCCTCACTTCTACACAACTAGTCAAGTGGAAAGAAATATTACCTAACTGTGATAGAGGGTAGGGGCATGTGTGTTATCTGAATTTGCTTGTGAATGTACTGAACACCTTTTGATAGCTATGGGGAGGTATGCTGTAAACTCTCTGTAATGAATACTTGTAGACATGAATGTTTGTGCATACCTTCAGTATAAGAACAAGCTGAAGCCTGCACCATTTATATTGTCTTACTTTTCAGAATTGCACCTCTCTGAGACTCCTTTCCTTAAGAAGACTTTATGTGATCACTGTAAAAAGTGGTAGAGTCCACAGATAAGCATTATAAAACTTTTCTTGATGGGAGCTGGAGATGATAAACAACTTGTATTTCATTCTCAACTGGAAAAGCATGTAACAGTAGGTTTGATTTTTAAGAGAATTCATCAGTGAAATCCATTTAATGCAAATTATGTTTTAAATAAGAGAGAAAAAGGTCCCTTAGATAGTTATACTGCCTTCTTCAGGAGGAAAAACTCTCTCTCTCACACAGAACTCTGAGCAAGCCTGACACTACAGTACTTATGTCTGTGGTAAGTCTACATTTAGAACTGTTATGAGTATGAGGCTGAGAACAAGAGTTAACTGTTGTCAAAATTTGTGTTGATACATACATTAACTTCTTTGTCTTATACTTTTGCCTTTTAATTATGAAAAAGTAAATTTCTGTAACTTGTGGAAATCTCAATCCTGTCAGCAACTCTGTATGAGAAAACCTAAGGAAAAGCCCCTGCTGAATCTCTAAGGCGTGTACATGGTGGGTTTTGTTTGAGAGGAACAAGAGACTTGAAAGAACAAGCTTCTTTAAGCTCTCAAGTCAAAGGAAGAGGTGGCAAACTCTTTTTAGATCCTAGTAAAGAGTTCAATGGAAAGTACAGTGTCTTTAAAGACCCACCATGAGGTTCACTACAAAACTCCAAGTTTGATGAGCTCAGGATGTAGAAAGGAACGTTTCAGACAGTAACTTTTATGTGATCAGCTGACATAGTTGGAAGTAGACCAGCTTTGAAGCACACCAGCCCTCCTTAAATCTAGTATATGAGCAGAACCTTTGCCACATTGTAGAGTCTTACAGCCATTTTGGGTGGTAATTTACTTGTGTTAATCAGTTACACAGTTTATCCAATTATGTGACACTCATAAAACCGAATCATAGTCAGACACAGTAGATTCACCTTGGATAGGGATTTGCAGTTCAAGATTAAGTGCTTGTGGAAAGGGCTTTGAATTCTTTAAAATCTTCCATTTAATATGGCACTAAGACTGGGGCATACCCAGAACTCAATGCCTCCATCACATTTGGCAGTGATGCCCAATTATTCAGTATAGCCTCCTGAATCACCAAAACCACTTCCTGCAGCAGACTTTCTGTAAATCTCTTATCCAAGTACTGCCCCAGCCCAGCCCTGCTTAGCTGTATGCAATCATAGCCTAAGGTGGTGTGACTGCAAGCAGAAACAGCATACATCTGAAATTTCAGCTCAGTTAGCTGAAATAGCTTTTTTCTTCAGAAAAGAGCCTTCCTTTCAAGGCAGTAATAAGATGAAGTTTTTTTTAGTAAGCGTTACTTTCCTATAGTAAAATCATATGAGTATATTCAAATATCAGCTTGTCTTTCATATTCAGGTCAATGGTGAAAACACAGCCTATGCTATACAACACTGGAAGTAACTTTCTGTTATGATCACAGGTTGTCTAGTAACTATTATTAAAATAGGCAAGTAAGAAAAAATTATCTAAAAATGATAAATATCACTGTGCAATCATTTTATGAACAAACACAACTTTCTACAGCTACCCACAGCCTTTGACAACATTCAATACAGCAACACTTTTTAAGCCCAAGTGTTTAAATTTTAGGTGCCTTAACAAAAAATAAGCACAGGTTTAGCAAACTGATTGTATATGTACCCATGGCTACATCTCCAGAAGTGTTAATTACAGCTCTTACTGATTTTACTCAACATCTCTGACAATCACAGCAGGAGATCTGAAAATTATGGCCTATATTTGTATCTGAAAAAAAAAGCGCTAAGTTTACACAGATGCAGGCTTCTCTCAGCACACGCTGATCTCTGCCTACAGCCTGAATAATTATGCAATATGCAGGACTGCTGTGCAAGTATTCTTGCCCCACAGCCATGAACAAGAAGCAGCGCAGCTGCTGTTGCAGCCCATGTGCTATTGAGCAGGGCAACTGCTGTAGTTCCTCACAGTTGTGGAAGCACAGCCCATATATGCCATGTTCTCTTATCTGTTTCACCTTGAAATAGGTTGTGTAGTAATTCAGGGTCGGCTTGCACAGATCTAGGCCTCCACCAAAGTCACAAGGTGGATATTCCATGTGCAAGCTCCCAGTGTGCTGCCTCTCATGCAGCAACAAGGATATGCTGAATCCTACGCACACAGTAAATATACTTTGCACTGGAAATAAATCTGAATTGGTGCATAATTTCAGGGGGTTTTAGCTGGTCACACTAAAGATGGTGTTACTCCATCATAATAAGTCTGTACTGTTAGTGTTACAAAAAGAAGGCATTTTCTTCTCTGTTTCTCTTTGCACTTACACTGGGCAGACCTCTAGCCCAATTCATCTGCATATAAAATGAAACAAAATTTATAACAATAAGATCTTGCTACACTTCACAAGGATGTATCATTCCCCCACCCCTCGGTAAATTATTTTGCTGGAGGCTACATCATTCTCTCTGAGTAGTATGTTGGGAGTTGACAGAGGCGTGAATAATTCGCGGCGCAGAAGCCTCCCCAGCGAGCTGAGCTGCAGCATGTTGGGCCGGCCTTTGATGCAGACTGGTTGGACAGGTTCCTCGGTGCCCCGGGAACCGGTCTGACAGGCCTGTTATGCCAACAAATTCTGGTATGATTCCATGCTCTCCAGAATGCAGAAACCTGCCCAGCCAGTTAAATGAAAGGCATATTAGGTTATCCATTGCACATTGTATATATCTTAGGTGCAGCAGATCTCCTCTCGGCATTCTCTAGTGTGGTCCACAGTGGCTTCCTCATCTCACTTACACTTGAGGTTTATAGCTGGAGGGGAAGTCAATAGTAAATATTTATCACCCCGACCAAGAACAGAACTTTTCACAATTCAAACAGAAGGGTGAGTTTTGCAAATCTTTCTTTAAATTTAATTTAAGATAACCTTAAGCAAAAAATTTCTCTGATGCTTTAAGTGATATAGTGGCTATCTCCTTAATGTATCTGAGTACTGCCAGTCTCTATGGCACTTATTGACAGGATTTTGGTAATTGCAGCTGTTTGAGCCTTCTGTGTGCAGCTCAACATCATCTGCTCTGCCTGCAGACTGTTTACGGCAGAGATAGTTCAATGAACCTAGCACAGGAGACAGAAACTCTACAGCCAATGACTTGGTATTTTGAGCAGTCACTTAAGTATTGCCTATTGGTCTTCTCTTTTATACAGTGTTTTCATAATCCTTGTCACATTACAGCAGTGTTGTGATAAGGCATAGTGCCATTACAGTAAGATGTTTACTAATTCTTGTCAGACTAACTTTTTTAATTGTTCAGTTTTATAGAGTAAGCTACTTAAGCCTACATTTACCTATTTCATGGTAAGTTAGGAAACTTATAAGCCTAAATTTACCTATTTCATAGTAAGTTAGGAAACTTACTTGTCATTCGTACTACTTTCTTTCTACATACTCATTGGAAATTTACCTGTTTAGAATGAGTAATGGTGGTAGTAATGGCAATAAAAAGCAGTGCTAGTCATAAAGAGTAGGTTGACCTGAAAGTTGTACCTGTATCTGTAGCTGAATCCATTCACAGGTTCTGTGTCAAATAAGAAAAATTAAACAGTGTAAAAACAAAAGCTGTGGAATCTGGTAACTGATTAACTACTGGAGCACAGAACTACTTGCTGAGCTGAATAGAAAGGAATGAAGACAGGTTTTGTCATGCCTGTTAGGACAAAATAACTCTTTAATTTAAGTAAATGTGAATCTTTTCAACATCTGTGTATCTACATTTTTAAAAAACCTCACAGAGCTACTTCCGTCTCCCAGGAATTCTTGATTTGGTCTAACTTAAAGCAAATCAATTGCCGTTATCTTCTGTGATGTGAAAAAAAACCCATATCAGAATCAGATACAAACCACTAGATACAAAATGTCTACATGGGATTATGTAAGACTTTATGGTAGTCAGACAACAGGAAGCTTCAATTATGTTTACTGCCAGCTATTTCTAAGCTGATGTTAAAATTAATATTATTCTTTTGTAGAGTGCCAAGAAAAAGGCCTCCTGAGCCTCTTAAAGAAATCAATGAATTGAAATCACCTTCTCATTAGCAGTACTGAATGTTTGTGTAAAATTTTTTCTTCAAAGTGTGGATAAACAGAAAAGAACACAGAAAAATTCTGTAGTCTCACAGAAGCTGAAAATATTCATCAGGATAAAAGTTTAATTTTCTTATATTCTCAGTTGATACTGCTATCAAATATGTAAAGAAAACTTGCTAAGGGATAAACCATTCTCCAAAGAAAAATTACAGCTGGCTGAACTGCATAGTTTGTACAAGAACTCTGTGTAGAGCCTATAAAATGCTAGAAAAGAGCTTTGATTTCTAAAGCTATAGGATTTAAACACAGAACATGTTGAATATATCTAAAATTCAAACTAAATAAACAATTTTTTCCAAAATGCTGCTTGCCATCCTCTGTCCAGTTTATGTGCTTTATTTAGTTTTTCCTCAGCTGCCTTTTTTATTTCTAGGGAGCTGGAAGCACTGGGGCTATTGTTTGGGGATTTCTTTTTCCCAAATGGTAAGTAAAATATTACTTCCCATATGTTGTTTCTTTTCTGTCCCTGAATTCGTTTTGTTCACTACAGTAAAAGATAGGTGGCACGATTTTTTGAACAGATCTGTTAACTTTTACTTCAGCCTTCCAAAGCTGAGATAAATATGCATAACTGCTCAAACTGGTCATGTTACCCTGAGAAGCATCAGCATGAACAGAACATTTCCGCATGCAGCTAAAACAAATAGGTGCTGCTGCTTAGAGCCTGAAGACCAGGAACACTGCACCAGGGTTCTTCAACATCATCCTTCATGTTGCCCTTTTTTTTTTTTTCCCCTCCATCGAGACTTTCTAAGAGACCTGAGAGCTTGAGTTGAATAAGCCCTGGCAGTTTCTGACTATAGATGAGGAGCAGCAAAAGCACTTCAAAGAAGAGGGTTCCTTAAAATGAACAGTGTTACTGACATTGGGGAATTTGATCTTGGCTCAGCTTCAAATGCGGCTACGCAAGCAGCTTGAGAACAATCAAATTCAACTAGTGGGGTTACAGAGTGGCTCCTCCCTATTTTCCAGAGAAAGCAATCACCTATGACAGACAGCATGCCCTCCTCACTGCAAGAAATCATTCAACTCAGAACTCCAGCTTCTACACTTCCAGTTCAAATACCATTAGTGTAGCAGCTGAACTGTGCCACATACCCTTATTTGCTGCATCTGAAGTTGGGCTCCTTTGATGCCCTTATTGGCAATTGCAACATAAAGTACATTAAATAAACATGACTGGAGAGTTAAACAATATATTTATCCTTCAGTTGCAGATCTGGAAGTTGAGGAGGTTGTGAACACACCGGCCATGTATATGTGTGTGATCTCTTAATTCTGATGCAAAGACATAAGAACCTCACTATTTTATTTTATAGATACACACACACACATATATATGCAAAGAATAAAATTGTTACCTTTACGTATAAAGCAAATAAAATATTTAAATTGGAATTCCCATTGTGATTCAAATCTGGTTTTAATCTTTACATCTAAATTTGAAGTAAAAGAAACAAAAAAAAGTAAGCTTTCTGATAATATCTTTTAGCCCTACTCTGTATGCATATGCAGTGAACTAGAGCTCATGCTATGCTGCTACCTGAGTGGATAGAAACACTGATGCAGCCACGGTACTATCCCTCAAAAAGGGAGAGAGAGTGTGTGTGAATGAAAGGTTATCTTTAATTTTACCTGTGCTGCAACACTGCAATAGAACTTAAAACAGTTATTAGCTGATTTGCTTATAAATAGTCCAGTCATCAAGAAGAAAGGCATTGCCACTAAACTGTAACTGAAAATTGACAGCTCCACCTGCTATTATAGGATCAAACATTTCAGACCATCCAGGTCTAAAATGGGCTAGGACAAAATAAGAATCCCTTTTTGCAGAATTGCTTATTCAATGTCAATTCAAAGTCTTGTGTCACCTAGTTCAATGTGCCACAGCAAGGGTTATTTTGAAATCTGGACACGAGCCATGACACCACAGGAAGTTTCTTATCTGTTCAAGCGCAGCAACGGTGAACCATTTTTCCCACAGTTTTATTGTCTAGGTGTGTGTGTTTATTCTTACGAGGTGAATGAGATGCAGTTCCAGTTAGACTAGTCATCTTAAGACACCTCGTGTGTGAATGTGGAATATCAGACTCTCCAGTAGTTTTCTAGCATGTTCAATGAGCCAGGGATCTATTCAGTGGCCAACTGTGAGATTACAGAGTACATAAAATCAAATAAATCTGGAAGGGAGATAAAAGTAAAGTTCAACCGTTAGCATTAATCCGTTTTCACTTGCTGTGGAGTAGATAAGGATAACACTGTAGAAGTCAGTGGATTTATATTGCTGTAAAGATTAACATGAGAGAAAATGAAAACAAACAGCTCAGAGTTTATTGGGAAATAAAAGGGATGACATAATTATTTGCCAGAGTGCTTCCTATAAATAGTAAGAAAGGTACAGTTTATGGTAAAATATCTGATCAATCAGCAAGAGGGTTATTTTATTGCTACTTATCAGATCAGTGTGTAGATTTAAGACATCAGCTTCTCTTAACATGAGGAAATGATTGCTTGCCTACATCACAAACTTTTACATTACAGAAGTTTCAAAAGTAGAATGAAAAGCTGCTAACAAGCATTATTTAATAAGACTGGAGAGTCTATCTGACATGACAGCCTCTTCCAAAACACATAGCTAATTTTAGTTCCCCCCCGTGTCTACTGATCTGAAAATGGATCAAACTTACTATTTGATCTTACAATAAGTAATATGCGGCTTAGCTCCTGAACATTTTAATTTTATTTAAGTTGAAAAAAAGTGGTTAAATAATGATAAGGAATGAGCAGAAAAGTTTTTTTCTAAAGAAAGATTTTTTCTAAATACTTCAGAATTCATGGTACGTACTTAATGGGAAACCAAGAAAATTTTCAATATTTTCAAACAGATTTGAAGCTTGATCTATGTGTCATCTTCTGTCTGACAGTATTTCAAAATACCTCAAAAATGTTGATATAGTATTTCAGATCCAGTTTTACTTATGCTGTACTTCCTTATTTATGATCTTTTCTTGAGACCTGAGTGATCTGAGTAATGTAAAAATAATTAGATGGAACAGTTACTAACATTTATGAAACACCTGAACACTGTGTTTTGTTTATATTTCACCACTAATAACTACCTAAAATCAAGGGGTTTATCTCATTACAGACAGCAGGGCTGGTCCCAGCGAATAAAGGAACATGGATCTGCAATTTGGGCAATAAAAAATAACATTGAGAAGTGACAAAATAGTTCAGCAGCTTTATACTGTTCTAATTATATGTGTCTACTGGTTTCACATAAAACATAAAAAAATGCCTAAGCTGCTCTGTTGTATGGTAGAATGGCGAGCCATGGAAAATGTTAAGATAAAGAGGGTGATGTGTTAGCCCCCCCACATACTCCTGTGCTTAAACCCCAGCAACCAGATTACAAATCCTGGGGCACAGAGAGATTTAACAGCATAGCCTTAACAGCAAGGCCACTTCAGGCACAATTGTACACCCTGATAATCTTGTTTACATCTAAACCACCAAGAACTTCTTTCAGGAAGGCAGGGGCAGCATTTGTTTCAATGCAGGCTCTAGAACATACCCTCGTCTTTCCAGAGTGTTCTGCGCCTGCTGTCATACCAAATTGTGGCACCAGCCAGGCCTTGGCTTGTCCCCTTGGCTTTCATCTGGCAGCACTGTGGAAACCCCAAGTACTGGGCCAAGAGGAGAAGAAGGCTGAGCCAACGCCTGGTGACCTCGATGAACAAACATGAGCCAGCAGTGTGCCCCGGCATCCAGGAAGGCCAGTGGCATCCTGGCCTGTGTCAGAAATAGCATAGCCGGCCAGGATCGTGTACTTGGCACTGGCGAAGCTGTGAAGTTTGGGCCCCTTAATTCAGTAAGGACATCGAGGTGCTGGAGTGTATCCAGAGAAGGGCAGCAAAGCTGGTAAAGGGACTGAAGCACATGTCCCATGAGGAGTTTCTGAGGGAGCTGTGGGTGTTTAGCCTGCACGAGGCTCAGGGGTGACCCTTATCGCTCTCTACAACCACCAGAAAGGAGGCTGTAGCCAAGTGGGGGTCAACCTATTCTCCCAGGCAACCAGGGACAGGACAAAAAGAAATGGCCTCAGGTTGCAACAGAGAAGGCTTAGGTTGGCCATTAGGAAGACTTTCTTCCCAGAAGGAGTGATTAGACACTGGAATGGGCTGCCCAGAGAGGTGGCAGAGTCACCCCCCATAGAGGTGTTTAAGGAAAGACTGGACGTTGCACTTAGTGCCGTGGTCTAGTTGACATGGTGGTGTTTGGTCAGAGGCTGGACTCGATGCTCTCAGCAGCCTTCTCCAACCCAGCTAACCGTGTGACCACATCACCTCCGCCATCCAAAACCCTCGGCGACAGCCCGGCCGCCTGGGGTCGTACCCTCAGATCGCCGCTCTCTCGCGAGAGCAGCGCTAAAGCCTCGCGAGAGCTCCCCGCTCCCCGCGCACCGCCCCCCAGGCAGGGAAGGCGCTCGCTGCAGTTTTTCCTTTTTTCCCGCCGCTGGCGCGCGGAGCCGCCGGGAGCCAACCAGGTAACGGCGCGCGCTCTCCTCATCCGCCGCCGGGGAGCGACGGCGAGCGCGCCGCCCCCGCCCCGCCCGGGGACGGGCCCGCCACAGCCCCTCCGGCCCGGGGTCCCCGCCGGGCGCTCCTCAGGCACTGCCCCGCCTGCCCGAGGAAGCCCGTTCTCTCCGTTTGGGAGCCTCCCGCCGCTCGGGAGAAGCGGTGTGTGGGACATGCCATACCGCTCCTCTGGCGTCCTGGCTGCGGGGTGTGACCCAAGCCTGGCGGGAAGCTCCCCGGTGCTGGTCATGGCAGGATCTCCCAGAGCATCTCGGCGTGTCTTTCGAGTGAGTTTTCTGTGCGGTGTTCGTGCAAGAGGGACAGGAGAACAAAGTTCACCGCCGGGAAGTACAGGAGAGTTGAGTTTGTAGGAGCAGCCTTTGTTTTTGCAGTTAAACTAAACGCTGTGTAGTCTCCAGAATCCTGGAGAATCCTGGAGGGGCGGCGTGTCCCCGGCGGAAAAGTATCAACACCGATAAGCAGCCTCAGCGCGTTTATCGGTGCTGATGGATGCCTGGAGGCAATCATTGATGAAGCCATGGGAAGCCTTACGGTGCCGCAGGTTGTTGGTTTCTGGAGGAAGAGGGAAATGGTCGCTTTCAGGTGGTTCTATGAAAGCGGCAGTCGGCGGGATAAGCAGCAAAGCAGGACATCCGGGAGAGGGGCTGGCACTGTGCTTCCATCCCCACCCCCAAGCAGCTTCCAGGTCTGTCTCTGCCTGCAAGTGTCCCGACATCCAGCTCCGGCAGTTTTTTCCCATAAGGACTGGAAAGCGCTTTCTTGGGGCTGGAGACTAGACCATCACTTTTACACCTGTGCAGCTGCCCAGGCCTATCAAAGGCTCGACTTGAACACTTCTTGTGGGCCCTGTGTTTTAAGGAAGGTTGAACACCTGTAGGAAGTTATCATCATTTTGGGATCTTGAAGCAGAAGCTTGAGAAGCCTTGCTCTTTTTTTCCTATTTGTAGTCGGTTGATATACTAATAATTTGCAGAAACTCTGAGCGGGTTTTGTGCATTTTTTTTCTTGTAGTCATCTTGGGGAAAAAATCCCAAAACATATACTACGGACAGCATTTACTGTCTAGAGTCAGATGCCTTTTCCATGGAAATTAGTCATCTGACATACTTAAGTCTGAAACAGTAAGTGAAAGCAAGCATCTGGTTTTCAGTGCCCTAGTGCTTGATAGAGAAAAAGCTTGATCCTGAAACATTGCTGAAGGTGCAAAGCAAGAGTTTAAAAGTCTTTCCTAATGTCACTAGGCAATTGTTTCCACAAAGAAGTGTAAGATAGCTTAATGTGGCTGCACACAAAGTGGGGCATTTCAGCTGCAATGATGCAAGCAAGTTACTGTTCAGCTTCTGTTGAAGACTTGTAGGCATCGCTAATTTCAGAGTTATTACTAAGGATTTCTCTGAAGACAGCAGTTGCTAACTTGAAGCCATAGCCTGAAATACACGCTGAATTTGCTATGGACAGAGCAGGTTAAAGCAAATGTGGAGCTTCTGGCTGCATTATTGTAACATTTAAGTATCTTTATGCTATAGAAAATATAGAGCTGTGGTGTTTCTGTTGAGAATAATATTTTGTTCCATTATTTTTCTTCCATTATAAAGACAGCTAAACTGAAAAAAGTGACTCAAAACAGTGCACAGAGATGAGACAGGAGAGTGACTGAACACTTTATTGTGGTGAATCTAGGAGAGCAGCTAAACCAGTAGCTGCATTCATACACTCTAAGTTGTTCGAAGGCTCTCAAGATAGGATATGCAGCTTCTTGACTAATCATAGACCTCGTATCATCTGAACTATAACTTATATCTCAAAAGTTAGAGAGCAAATTGTTCCTTCCATTTGGCAGTATAGGCATGGAGGTTTGCTTGCTCAAATTGCTAATTTAGGAATAGTACAAAATACGTAGCTTTTTTTCTTACTGCACTTTATACTAAAAGGTCATAGAGATAGCTATATCCACCTGGTAATGACAGTCCCTGTTCAAAAGTGTTTGTTTAAAATTGCTTTAAAAGTGTTTGCTTTAAAATTGCTAAAACTGCTTAAAAATGGGAAAAACTTAGAATGTCCAGTTTCACACAGCAGGAACTGAAGGACAGAGATTACAGGAGTATTGCAATATTGGACACCCAGTGCCAGTAGAATTGAATCTTACCTTGGCTCAGATCCAGATGTGAGTTTTTGATAGGCAGTCAAGCTTTGAAGACAGAGCTGTCTGATTTCAACAGTTGTTCTCAAATAGTAACGTTTTGGACATGTATAGATTTTTGTGATTAATCTCTAATTTATTTTTTTTAATCAGGGAATGGGAATAAATTTAATATAGAATTATGAAGACTTCAAGGGAATGTGAGCTTTTCTTTGCAAAAGGGTGTCATTTGAATCCAAGTTTTTATACAGGATGGATGTAGCCAAATCCATCTCTGATAAAACTTTCGACAAATGCTTTTGCTCGCAGCCAGATCTTGCCATGATGTCTTACTTTTGGAAAACAGGAATTTGGTATAACGTTCTTTAGATAGGAAAAAATAAAGACTTCTAAGAATTTTAATCAAATTTTAAGCTGATAGCTTTTTAAGGGGAGGAAAAATCTGTTAGTTTGTAATTACCTACAGCAAAATACTTAGCGTTGTCCAAGCTTTCAGGGTGACTGTCAGTATAAAAGTATGTAAGTATATCCTCAACAAGGATAGATAGTAAACTTTGCATTTCATTCATGGCTACAAGTTATGCTCTGATAAACTCAAATGTAAGTGTTATCATTCTGTTGTTACAGATGTACACCTCTCTTCAAAAACAGTCTCATAACTATGTGATTTAAAATATAAAGTTTGAGAGTGAGCCAGTTCTGCAAGTCAAAGAAGCTGGGAGCAGATAAAAGCAAGATGAGTGCATCTGGAGGAAGCTGTGGGAGCCCTAGTTCTGCAGAACCTACAGGAGATTTCTTCAAAGAACTGTGGTCCAAACTGAAAGAATATCATGATAAAGAAGTACAAGGTAAATCATTGAAGGCTGGGTTTGTCAGGTGAAAGTTGGTGTTTGTCAGTTACCCCAGGAAAACTTTGAACCAAAATACTCTGCATGGAACTAAATAGATTTTTAATGTTTTAAGTTATACAGAAAGTTGGACCTGATGATTACAAATGAGCCTTAGAGTTTGACCGCTTCAGCCTGGTTTAACAGGATTAAACTATCAACACATATAAATGATTTGCTAGGTCAGTAAAGAAAAAGTAACGCAGTGTTACATGGAGTCTCTGCTTGCCTGCAAAATATTGATGTGTTACTTTATCTTTAATGGATTATGATTCAAATTTCCAAACCATGTTATTCAATGCGTTCTTTCCTTTTGCTTTTGGCTTTAGTTGCTTCATATACATTAAAATTATTTGCATTGTTTGTTTCCCCTAACTTGCGCAAAATCATGCTGCAGATTAATGTTATGAAGTGAAAATTGTTTCTTCAGATTTTAGTGTTCCAGTTTTTCTCAGCAAAATTTATAAAGTTTTTGTAATATGATTATTCTTACATTGTGTGACTTGTAGTAAGTTTTACTACAGATTGGCTGTTAGTGTCTGTTTCTTCTTCAGTAATTCAGTGTTGTCGGTTTAGAACTAGCTAAACTC
>VWYI01015853.1:0-15287 GCA_013399455.1 Anthoscopus minutus | reverse complement strand
TATTTCTTTATTAATTAGCTAAATAATTGCAACTGATGCTGTTCCTGCCATTCTACTTAGAGATTTCAGATACAGAGATTTGATAAAGAAAATATAAAACACTGCCCAACATACTAACTTTATTTGCTACACTGCAATTTTTTCAAGTTTATTTCCACGCTATTTTCCTTTAATCTATAGACTAAAATCACTCATTTATTTCCAACTTCTCTCTCATTGTGCGTGCTACAAGAACTGTAAGTAATCAAAGTGGAACCCTCTTCCACTTCAATTCTTCCTTCAATTCTTCCTCAAATTCTCCCATGACTGTGACTTATTTTCTCTAGCAGTGTCTCTGGGAAGTATGGAATGCATGTAACTTTACTACTCTATCAGCATTATGAACATTCATTGAAAATTGCTACACCAAGATATTCTTAAAAATAAATTCTTTTCTAGAAAACAAAGCCTTAGAAAACTAATACAGAATTCTAAAACCCCAGAATATCTATTTTTTTGAAAGTGAAAATGCCATGAAAAAAAGTGAAGTATTTAAAGTTTTTGCCTTTACATATTCTTATTATTTTGCCTCTTAATTTTGCTTGATGCTAAGTAGCACTTTGAGAGTTCACAGTTATAAACATCACTAGCTCTCAGTGCATTCCACCTTTGTTTTTTCCCCTCTTTTGGATCTATTCATTCTTCTGATGCCATAGGAAACATGAAACTGTAGTACCAGGAATTTGTCCTTATTTCTTATTGTAATACAGACAGAACAATGGCTAAATTTCTCAAACACTTCAACCACTTCAGAGTGTTCTGATCCCTTATTACATGCAGTAATTAACCCCTCAGATATTACGGCATAGGAAATATTTTTAACTTCCAGCCCCTTGTGGAACATTTGACATTGACTCGGGGAAGAAAAGGGCACAGGTGGGGCAACTCTAAGCACCAGGAAGTCTTTGAAGGAAATCCATCAATTACATAAACACAAAAAACTTCTTTCTGTTAGAACAGCTTGGAAATTTTAATTTTCTTCTCTCTTTCCATGGCAGAAGCTAGACCTAGATGAAAGCCTAGATGTGATCATGCAGCCTGCTAGAACCTAGCTGCAGTGCTGTGACAGACAAGGATGCTGCTCCTAAGAGCATTGCTGAACTGCAGTGGACTTGAATACAGTGTTGCATTTAATACAAAGCAAAGATCTACTCTTGGCTGCAATAAAAATAATGGAATTTTCATCTGCCTGCTGCCCATCACTCACTGCTGTGGCTTTTTGAAAATGCAGAAAAATAACTAAAAAAATAAGATGTTATTTTGAGGGAAGATGTTTGAAAAAGCCAGCTGTATGTTGTATGAGTTGGAAACTTAGTAACCTTAGTCACTTCATTGATGGTCATCTCTTCTGAAATGTGGGGAAAAAAACTCAATCCTTAAAAATAATTTTTCACCTCACATCTTTCACCTGGTTTTCTTTAAATTTGACTCCATTTCCAATATAAAAAACATTAAAATATGTAATTATTGAAACCTGTTACATCTGTTAACGTTTAGTTTTCCCCAACTCTTCATCCTGTCCCCCTAGATTATGGTTTCTTTGATATGAGACTAATTCATTATGATGTTTTTTCTCTTTGCAGGTGTTCCTATGATGCCCAACACATTGTTCCAGTTTTCTTAGAGCAGGCAGCCTTTTGGTCATGAGGAAAGTTCTGCTCATGATGATTACATGTGTGATGCACTAAATTGCTCCAGACAGCTTTGCTTGGAAACACACGGAAAATAAAGGTTTCACGTGGGAGAAATGCCAAGAAAAACAATCTCAGCTTTCTGACTAAAGTGTCAGAGATTAAATCCACAATGAGAATCAACAAAGTTTTTAAAATAATGAAAATCACTAACCACTTAATCTCTCTATGGAGTTAATTTTCTCCATATTCCCTATATATCTAAATACATACCAGACTTTACCTGTGTAAAAATGCCCTAAACAAACCAAAATGCCCCACAAAAATACTCAGATTGGGAAACCAGTAATAATTCACTGATTGCTTCTAGAATTTTAGCCGAAACATACAATGATTCAGGTAAGCATTAAGAAACAACCAGCTATTTTAATATAACTATATATTTTGACACATAAGTAAAAATTTTGGTGCATTTTGTCATGGATTTCAGTGGAAACAAAATATCCTGAAACAAATATTATGATTATTAATTAAATTGTTTGAGGGGAAGAAATTATTCCAGACTCATAAAAGAAACAAGACCAATTATTAGCCAAGTCTAAGCTGGACATCCGTAAGACAAGTCCAAAGATCATGTAAGAATAATTAGGTTAAGCCAAACATAAGGTATTGCAAAACAGTCTCTTGTGTTTATGATGCCCAATGCTTCCAGTCTGAGAAAATAACATGAACTACAGCTTGTAAAAGGTGCAGTTTCCATTCCTAGAAACTGACAGACAAATATTGTGGTGAGCAATTTTATTTAAAAATGGATCTTTGAAATTGTAAGGCAATCTTATAAGCATTTGTATGGTTTTTCTCTCACGTAAAAATTTTTTAAAATAATCTGGTTTTGTTATCAGATTAAAGCTCATTATAAGAAGCCAAAAATGTATTAATAATGACAAAAGAGAATTGGCTACAGTGAACTATAAATCTTATGAGGAAACACATCCTAATAAAGTTAATACATCGTTGATACCCATATGATGATCTTTTACTTTTTTCTGATCAAAGTCCTACATGTAATTCAACCAATGCTAGTTTAGAATCCATCCAGGTTAAACACAAGTTTAACTTCATGAATGTAATTAGGGCAGGGGAACTGGCTTGAAAGAAATGTCTCTAATTTCCCTCAGTTTTGGTTTTTTTTTTGCAATCATCCTC
Source organism: Anthoscopus minutus (assembly GCA_013399455.1). Lineage (NCBI taxonomy): Eukaryota > Metazoa > Chordata > Aves > Passeriformes > Paridae > Anthoscopus > Anthoscopus minutus. The sequence goes on along the minus strand of VWYI01015853.1, from coordinate 12,411 downwards.
ATTCAAATGTCAGATACTGCCAAATTTTACAAAAAATTTATCGTAAACATCAGGAGGTTTTATTAGGTTCTTTATGCGTTTGCATAATTTCTGTTAATTGAATTCAATAAATACAACTAAATTGTCATCGTTTTCCTATAGAAGCTGCCTGTGTGAATCCTATTGTCTATGATTTTTAAGCTTAGTTGAGAACAGTGCTGTACTTTACAGTTAACAAGTTCAGCCAACACTGTAGCATCAGAGTGGCTTTCTGAAATTCATTACAGTTTATCCTCACAGCCACCCAGCAAGGTCAGAATATACCACCTCCATTTTTAATGTGGCAAACTAACATTCTGAGCAAACTGGATTTTTGGGAGGAATAGAATCAAGCATAAGTGTTCTGACATTGTATTGCTAAACTAGCAAAGGCAAACCTTTCTCAGCCTGGGTTGTCTTCCTCCTTCTGCTCTCCTCCAACATGCTCCTTACACGTTTGAGCCTTGATCACAGGGCACTGACCATGTGCTTATTCTGCCATGTGTACCAAGATCTGTCACTTTACTACACCATTCTTCTCATCCTTAAGAGTTTGTTGTTTTATGAGCTACAATAGGTATTGCTTAGCTCTAGTCTTCTGCGCCTTTATTAAGCAAAAGCATAAAAATCCTATATATTACTTCTGGTTTTCTGTACCCGCGTACCTCTCTAGTTTGGGACTTCTTGAGTCAGAACTGCAATGCACTATGAGAAAGGCACAAACTTCCAGTAATTCTAAAAGCAGGAAATACCAATGAAAACCTGTTTTTCAGGGAACACTCAACCTAAATACATGGATCTGAAAAATTCAGATAGTCAAAAAATAATCTATTGCTAGGGTGTTCAGCTATACCGGGATTTTTGAGCACATTTTGTACCATATATTTGATATGTTATGGTCAGGTCCAGAAATAGTTTAGAAACTCCCTTCAGAATGTAAATTAAAATAGACAACATCTACATTACACTGAAGCCTTTATCTCAAATAGGACATTATACCATTTACCTTGAACTTTGCAAAGTACTGACCTACCATCTTAAGTAGTTTGGGTTTCAGATCCCAGGAAAATCTTCCTGAGTCTTTTTTCTCTAATAACAATTTCTCCAATAAGAAAAAAAAAAATCACTTATTGCAAAAATGTAAAACAAAATTACTCCTGTGGTATGTAATAATGCTTTTTACTTCAGAGATGCCTTTTCCTACAAGAGGCATTGTACTTTTCCACATAACTCACCCAGTGTATCTTAATTATCATCTACCCATTTTCTCATTATATTCTCTTTACTGGCTGAAGGAGACCTATAATAGAAACCTTAATTTTTGTTGAACCTAGAAGCAGACATTCAGACTCTCCTGTGCAATAATGGAATTTCTAGATCATGATATTCATTACTTCTACAATATCTCTAAAATCTTATTGTCTACCTATAAACAGCAAATACGTAAGTTGATTTTTCAGTGAAACACTGGAAATGTGACCAGAATGCACAACATAATAGAAGATCAAAATGAGATGGTACTGATTTGATTTTTCTTTTCAGTAAAGCCACTTCAGGCTAATCCATCTTTATCATGGAACACCTGGAAGTCAGGCTTTCTTCAGTTTTTACAATTTACTTGAATAGCAAAGGATTAACAATAAATGTTATATATTTATATACTCCTATATATATATATACTTTTATACATATATACACATACTTATATATATATACTCTTGACTTCAGAAATAATTCCTTTGTCTGTGGTGAATTGTAGAAAAATAATTCTGTGCATCAAAATGAGAAATTTGTGACACAATGATTATCAATTACCAGCTGCTTCCATGACTGAGAAGACCATGTTTTTCATTGGCCATTCAAGACTGGACATGCACACAGGTAAGTCCTCTTCATTATTCCCTTTCCACAAAAAAACCCAAAACCCAAACTAACCAACCACCACCACAAAAAAACCCCACAAAACTAAACAACCAACCAAAAAAACCAAAAACCCCCGCACCACACAAAAAGCTTTGATTTCTTTCACTGTGTATTGTTGAAATAAAGAATGTGTGTTCCTCCACTGATTCAATGAGCATTTAAAGTCACACTCTACTTCAGAAGTGCAAGGGTGAACAATACCTCTTTGTGAATGCATCCAAAGGAATGGCTAATACAAACATGTTCAAGTAAAGAAATACTTAAAATAACTATTTAAAATCTACTGAAATCATGTGCATTTTTCTTTATACTATGCAAGTGGATTTCCATAACTCATGTCATAGCATTTTTAATAATTTAGGCAAGATCCTTTTTCATCAGACAATTCCACAGGATTCACTTTTTTGACCAATATGATATGGTCAATAATATGATGGAATTGATTATTCCATCAATTTTACCTTTGAAATCTTACCTTTAAAAATCCAGGATATTTTTCAAATCGATTAGCCCCTTACCATCAACTTCTTATTAAGCCATCATGAATAAATAATTCATATTTAATATTTCAACAATTCACTTGGATCCACATGAGCAATAAAAACCTGTTGTCTTGAATCTGTTAGTGCAGATCTTGAGATCGCTCCAGCTGAGGCACTTTTTCCTTTAATTTGTTTTGTACTGCTTTTCAGAAAAACAATATGTGAAAAATAGCACTATATTCAGGCCAAAGAATAAAAACTTACTTTAGTCACCCATGTTTAGGCATAGAGAGATAAAAAGGGAAAATTTTTCAAAGGAAAAGACCTGTATAAAAGAGCTGAGGCTTAAAATGTAACACTCATTCTTTTAGCATTTGTCTCTAAGTAGGACTCCAGTTGTTCTAAGAGTACAATACAGTTAGTTTCAAGTTTTGCTTGAATCCATCACTGCTACTTCATATTCTGCATAAAAGTGCAATTAGGGGAAAAAAACCACTTCTGACTGAGAAATGTTATTTCTCTTTAGAAGAAAGACATCAATAGCTAAGTTGCAACCTCAAACTGAAAAACAACATTCTGCTTCAAACTATAAAGAAATCTGTGTTTCTTAGAAGCTGTTGGCCTAAAAACACCTGCACATGTCATCCAAGTGCCAACAAAGCAGATAAGCAGAGTACAAGCCGCGAGGCAAGATCTGGGAGCAAAAGGCAAAGCTTAGAGCTGGCTCGTATCACTAGGTTGTTATAGTTGGCACTGGCAGGGATTTCACTTTTCATTGGGCAATAGCTTATATTACAGAGGCTTTACAGACTACTATGTATAGGAAGCTATGGCAGATTCCATCAGCCTAAGTTGACACAGAGCCAGCCTCCAATTTTACCCTTTGCCAGAAGAGACATCAGACACCTACTGACAAACAGCAGCTCTTTGGAAGCTGTAATACACTTAAACTCGCAAAACCTTCTGAGATGGTTTATCTCTTTTGGAAGTATAAGAGACATTTATGGCTCTTCAAGACAGTATTTTACAAATTCTAGTAATGCTACTTGCCTTGCAGTCTAGATTATTGTGTTTGTGCAAATAATACAAGCTGGTGATTGACAATATTTCCTCTACGTATCTATTTTGTTCAAATTCACAGAGATTCCTTGTTTGTTCACATTTCAGAAAGCAATCAAGTATTGGACCTCATAATAACAGCAGAAAGAACTGGACTCTTTTCTCAAAGAGGACATCCTGTCATCAGGAAATTAAATGTTTCTCCTGGCAGACAGTAAAGTACACAAAGAAATAAAAATTAATCTGTAGGCTTAAGCTTACATGCTTTCTCAAAGTTAATTAAGAAGGAAGGTTACCCAAGGTTCAATGAATGAGGCAATGCCAGCTTAGGAAGTGATCTCAACTTATGAGAGCAAAAATACAAAATTTCAATTGTTGTGCAGATATGAGATTCCCGTATTCTGTGATTTTTGAAATTGTGACTCTGAATTCCTATATGAACACAGGTGGGGTTTACCTAGAGAAACACTCTCAAAAATGAATAAAGTAACAAAAGACTGGATAATTAACACAGAACCAGGGTAGGTCCAGTCTGCTTATTAGCCTGACTTGCCTAGATATCAAGAACACACAGAGGGAAAATCATGCACATTCCCAATTCATGCACAGGCAATTCAAGAAGTGAAATTCCACAGGTGACAAAATTTCACAAGTTTTCATGTCAGTAAAAATAATAATTAAGAAAAGATCAATTGCTTTAACACTGTCAGTGCTTTAAAAAGGGGAAAAAAATGAATACTATTATTGGTGTGACAGTAGTTTCTCAATCATCCCGTAATTAATGACTTTGTCAAGGATTAACTTCTGGATGTGTTTTACCTTTTTACTTGTCATTTTTACCTCAAGATAGAACTTCAGAGTGACAGTACAAACCTAGTAGCAGATGTTACTTGATTTAAGGGACAGGCAGGGGGTAAAGACTTGAGAATTTTTTTTCTGACAGCCATTCTAGCTGCCTGCACTATTAAGCTTTGATCTTCAAATGAAATCCAAAACAACATATTTATCACCTCTCTGCAAACCCATTTTTGCAGAAGGCACTTGGATAAGTGAAGAACTCACTTATCAATGATAGCTTGGACTATGTGTCTTAGAAGCTGGTGGCATAGAAGCAATCTGAGAATAAATCTAATTAGGAAATCAGGACTAATATAACCCTAGAGTCTAAAAATAACTGGGATGTAGGATTTAGCTCTTCTAAGAACAGTGTGATAGGAGGCCATGTGGGGGCATTCTGCTAGATTCAGTCATACAAATGTAGCCAGAATAAAAAATTCTGCAGTATAACATTTACAGTCCTGCTTCAGTTAAGGCGTTTTCTGAAACACACAATTACTCATTTTCAAATCTGTCATCATCCAGAACATTGGTCTAGGAAAAGCATATTAAATACCTATATTAATTTCACTTAATTCCAGTAAGCAATAATTAGAAAAGTGGAGCACACAGTTTATGGAAAATCCACGTCAAAATTGTCCTTCAATGCCATACATTCTTTAAAATATAGGATAAAACAATCTAATAGATCACCAATGATACTTTAAGGCATTTTTTGAAGTTCATATATTTTGGAAACACTATAATGGAATTATATGAATTTAATTAATTTAGTATAATTAAAGTACCATCCATGCAGAGAGACAGAGAAACAGTTCATTGCTTTCTAATATAGTTAGGACTCCAACTGGTCACAGAAACTTTCATATGCCCTTTTCATGCTCACAGCCCTGGGGTCAGGAGTCAATTGTTAAGCAAATGTCTTCATAACTTTACTGGAATCAACTCATGACAAAGCTGCACAACTCACTCTTAGATTCATTTTCTCAAATGTTTTTCTTTAATGCTTAGGCTCTAAAAATACTCTACAAAAGCTGAAAAGGATAAAGCTAGCTAATCTTTATGGCAAGATAAATTCTTTCTGTAATACACTAAGAAAAGATTTATGCATGTGGTAGAAACATGAAATAGATTTGCTTTACTGTAATAGACTTTGTTGTTTTATTTTGACCTCTAAAATGTTTAGGTAAGATCAGAATAAAATTAACAGGCAGTAATCACTCTCACCAACAATGTAAGTTTAAGTAAATTCATACTGCTTCTCCATTAAGAATTCCATAGGCCACTGCATACCAATTTAGGAATTCCAGTGGGTTATCAAATGCTTGCTGGCTGCAAAAATGAGTTTGGAGCCACTTTTATGAAATGCCAGGAACAAGGAGAGAAATCCTGCATGTTTACTCCATGCTGCTCTGGCAGGGAGCCAACAATAGCAAAAGAACTTGGAACTGCAGGACTAAATCCCCATTTGTCTCACCCATGAAGTCATAAAACTGTTTATGCAGATAAAAGGACTGACAATTGTATCAACTGCTATGTACTGAGTTACTGAAAGCTTCCAAACACCATTTTTAAAAGAAACTTATAGCTATAATAAATCAGCTTCTTAACAGCATGAGAATTTATGCCACAAGTAAAATATGAGTAAAATATGGTGAATTTGTTGTTCTGTGGCAGGGTATGATTCTCTCTGTCTTTGCACAAGAAATACAATCTCAAAGAGTTACCAGCTTTATATTACACAAGGAGAAATGTAATCCAGAAGTTTACAGTGTTTGTATCAAGAAAAAAAAAGAAATTATGTATGCAATGTGGAAGGAAAAAAAATAAGAATGACAGGTGGCAGACTCAAAATTGTTTTCACACAAGTTCTGTAGTTACAGCAAATACCAACTGCTGTGGAGAAGGCTAAAACAAGCAGAGAATAGAAATATGTCTTAATTGCTGCACTATTTACTTTTTTCAGCAATGTGACATTAGTCACACTTAAAACATCAGACTAAGTAAAAGCAAAATGATTTAGAAAGCTAAGTTAGAAGAATTTATGATTGATTCTTCTTCACATTTCTCCTAAACAGTTTTGTTTTCACATCAAAAATATTATTAAGAATCTGTAACTGGCCTCTGATATGGTCTTCCCATGCAGAGCATACGATAAGTGCTTCCATAGTTATTTGGTACACTCCAGACACATGGTTTCACAAGAGGAAATAGGAGGGAAATCACAAGTTATTCCTGCTCTCCATGCACTCCTTGATCCCCTTAAGCCAGCTGATTTTGACAGAAGCATTGGCACACCATGAAACAGAGAAAGCAGCAATGGCAGAGTTGGAAGACAGAAAGAGTACTTTAAACTGGTACTAGCACTAAATGCTTCAAAATGAATGACCCAGGCACCCAGCAGGTAGAGTGTTGAAATGCTGGCTTCAGCAGCCTTCCCTGGTGCTCACAGCCTTCCCATATGCAGCCCATTTTCTCACTCCCACTTATTTATTTATGTCAGAATAACTGGTATAATTAAAAGCCTAAAATGTAAAGAGCTAAAAACCGTAAAGTCTTCTTTCTGGAAGCGCTGCTTTCACCCTGAATTAATTCAGACATTCAACTTACAAAGTTCTACAAAAACATTTTCTCTGTCAGACCTGAGGCAAGGAGAACTGTGATCACAAGATTTTTAAGGCAGCTTTGCTACAAGAGGCATCTCATGGAACTAAACAGAACATGAGGGAGAAAACAAGTTCTGCATTATGGTTTTTTCACTGTGCATGGCTGGTGACATCTCATTTCAGATGTCTCTACTAAGCATCAATAAAGTGGAATAATAGCAGAGAGTAAACAGAAGATGAATTACATATGTCATTTGGCATGGGTCATACCTCAAGTGACAATGCTTCAAGTATCAGTGCAATAGGAAAATACAGTAATGAACTTGGAAGAGATAAAAGACAGAAGGAAAAGTCCAAGTCCCACGAACACACATAACAATCTAAGGGATTTTGTCAAGGATTTTCAGCCTCTAGTAGTCTAAAGAAAAAAAAAATCATTATTCTAAATATGGATTTAGAAACCTTACCAGAGAATGGAATAAGCAAATATATCAGCATTCAACAGCTCTTACAAGTTTAAATCTGCAAAGAGTGTGCAAGGGCCCCAAGAGGGTCTGTACTGGAGGCCTGTCTGCCTGGGCTGGGGGCCAAGGCAAGGAGTGCAGCTGCAGCCTGTCCAGGCTGTCCCACTCCCTTCCTGCAAAGCCTGGGCCAAAGCCCCTTCCCGTGGGAGCTGCTTTTCAGCTGAGCCTCTACCATCAGCCCCTGACCTGAGCTGCACCTACTGCTGTGGTGCAGCCCAGCCTCTGCCTAATCCTGGGCCATGTTTATCCAGCCCCTCTGTGCCCAACAGCCTGGCCTGGGCTCAGTGGTCCTGCCTGGCCATCCCACGGCTGTGCTTGCCCTCTCTTCCTCTCCCTTGGGTGCTGCTGTCTGCTTAACCACCCTCATCTCTCTTGGGAAGCAGCCAGCCCTCACTGCTCCATGTCTGTGAAACATTCTTTTCCTCTAGTATTCATGAGGGAATATAAATGACAAGACATGATTTATACCGCTCTAATTACAACTGAAGTAACTCTCATCCAGCTAGCTTGACAAAATAAAGCTGAGAGGAAAATATAGACTAAAAACATTATTAGGTCTATCTGACATTTGTTGCAAATATTCCTTACGAAAATTAGATTCTGTGGTCACACAATTTCAAAATGAATATGGAAAAGATGGTGTCTGTCACCATTGAAATGATATTGAACACAACAGGAAAACTTGAGCTTTGACAAGAAATTGAAATAACTGGCTAGTTATGCAAACATCGTTATATTTATGTGATGAAACAAGAGGATATCAACCAAAATATTAAAGCTTAAAGGAAGCATATTTTTAAATAAATTTTATAAATATAACTTGAAAATTGTTAAGATTTAAAACTCCAGGATAAGTAGCAGACTAATCTGGATACCCTTCAAGGGAAAGGTAGTGTTGTTTTGGTAGTTCTAACCATAAATTGTTTAAACTTATTCAGGTAACATAGCTCTTCCCCAAGGTATTATGTCAAGTGACAGGCCTGCACTACTTCATCTTCCCATTCTTTAGAATGGGACCACTTATATTACACTACCAGATGCAATTCCATCTGTTAAAAATGAAAAATCAAGATATTCCAGGGAATTATATTGCAGAGAATCTTTGTTCTGGTATTAGGTTATTTTTAACGTATGATTTCTTAAAAGTTGCTTGACATCAGGGACATAGTCCATTTCACACAGTTCTCCAAATTGCAATTACCTTTTACATCAACAGTTACTTGTGCTAGAAAGAATTAACCACTTTAATTAAGAGCTACTCAAAGACAAGACAAAATGCAAAGCAACGTAACAACCTAGTACTTGGCCTGACACAATCCCTCCAAAACCAGCCACTGTTGCTGGAGTCAGGGAGAAGGACATATTTACAATACATGAGAAATTAATGTTCCAATGAGTATCATTTCATGCATATCCCCAATCTGGGAAAAGTCTGATCTCTCTTCACCACAGAAGGAATTACATATCCCCAAGACCAGGCTATCTGCTGGATCTAATAATTATTGGGTAGCCAGAGACATGAGATTAAAACAGAACGGTTCTAAACAACTTCTGTTGTGCCAGTTTTCTGACAAAAGGCACTTTGCTTGTAAATTACACAGGCAGCTAATGGTGCTGGATCCATATACCAGCAGGAATCATAGGAAAGCAATGCCACAGCTGTAACTTACTCTTTCATTAAAACCAACTGGGACTATGGAAAGCTGATCCTGAGCTTCTGCAGCAAGTCAGCACATGTTATCACATTAGCAGGGTTCTGATGTACATAAGCATCCACACCAAGTTACAGCAAGAGAAACTAGAGCAGGGGGGGAAAAATGATAAAGAAATGTAACTCTCCTATGTATGCTCCATTCTGCAGTAAAACAGAAAAGAGGATAAGTAACTAAATATGGATTAAAATAAAGTGAAAAATAGAAGGGTGGGAATATTAAAGTGATTAGGAAACAGAATGCAAAAGAAATAAATTATAAGAGAGATAAAAGAAGTTCATGGAGCAAAAAGTAAGAAATGGAACAAGCTGAGTGTGCATAAACATTAATTATGGAGAATTCAGATTCCTTCAGCTCCAGATTTTTGTTAGTAATAACACTGACTGATTCAGTTACAGATGTTAAAAATTAATTAAGAACTCAAACAAAACTGACAAGTTCCTGCCTATGACTGAACTGGGTTAAGCATATAAAGCTGGAAATCAACTTGGCCCTGAAAACTTTCATGGCTAAACATTAGCACAAATGACTAGCTTGATATCTTAGGGGTGATTCACAACCAGTTTGACTATCATTCCCCACTTAAATTTATTAACACAAGTAGACATGTAAACATCTGCAACCTGACAAGTGAAACATGCAGTTTTACATGAAATTTTCGAGTGATTCAGAAAACGTGTGTGTTGACAATAAAATATGTTTGTCATGTAGAACTACTATTTGTAGTCCTTTAAACCCACAAGAGAAATTATGTCAGGCTACACACAGAAAGTTGTAGTTCAGCAGGCAATTTCTCAAACACATAAAACACAGGATCCAATTTCTGCCATTATAAACAGATTTACCTTTGATTCTGCTTAGGAAAAACAGCAAATGAAGCCTTTTGCAAAAGCTAAGCTAGGAAACTAGCTACTAGCTAGTTACAAAGACAAAAAAAAAGAATAAATACTTTCCTGAATCCAAAGGATTCAGTAGCACAAATGAGAATGATTTGCATTTAGGGGCCAGGTGCACAGGCTCTGGCAGCATATAATTACCCCTCCTAGAGAGACACTGCTGGCCTGACATGGGGCTTCTTAATACATCCTTAATGAGTCAGCTTCATTACCTACACACGGAGGTCAGAGAAATGAGCACCCGCACCCTTCTCACAATTATGCCCTTATCTTAGCACTCCACTCTTAAAAATGCAGGGTAGACAGAATGTAGAGGAATAGTAGAGCTAGAGGTACTGCAGGGTGTGCTCTTAATGACAATGTGTTTTATCTTTATTGCTTTGTAGTTGTCTTGGTTTGAGAAAAATTAGGAGGAAAGTTAGTCTGTGCAAGTTATTGGTGTTCCACAAAAAGCCTACCAAAAACATACTGCACAAATTTCCACACATACCAGCAAACAAAAAATATGAAGACACAGAGATAACAAGGAAACTTAAAAGCTTAAACACATTTGATTTGGCTAGAAATGCAAACCATTGTGGTAGACAACACAAGAGATTCTGATACTTTAAAAATAAAAAAAAATAAGGAATGGTACATTTTTAATCCCTTCTCTCAGGATTAGTGTATCTTCACGCAAACAGTATGACTTGTATACATAGTTTCAATACTCAGAGGTTCAGCGGCCTAAAAAATGAGATCAATTTACTTTTTCTGACCTGTTCATCTGCTCACCACTATGCCTCAAGAATTTTATGACATACAAACCATAATAGCACACTTCTGTATGCGTACATAGTCATTTAAACAGAAAAGTAAACATACTTGATTCTTCATTTAAAATTTTGGGCCTGAACATTAAGCAAGGATTTACCTTTAGACACCTCATGTTTCCTTCTTAAAAAGGAAGGCTTTTGTTCTAAGGGAAAGTTGGCAAAAATTACACATCTAAACATTTCCAATTATTCATCTTAGTAATTTTTGCTTCTGCAAAATTTAAAAGGGAAGGGAACCTATGGGAAAGAATTTTTCAAGTTTCAATAACACATGGAGGACTCACTGCAATCCTCCAACCTAAATCCTGAAAAATAAGTCAAATAATTACATCAGCTTTTCAAATAGTGTTAGTTCAGAATAATTCTATTTATACCAGTGCACACTCATAAAACAAAAGATTTTGGTGAGATATGAATACTTGAAAAAATGCTTCAGCGTCCCATCCCAAGCATTTAGCTCAATTTTTTAATCTCCTTACCAGTAATATCCATTGTAAAATACATTCTCTCTCTTTATTTCTCTTTCTGACATGCTCAGCCACTGTCCAGCTCCTTCTCCAACTGTGACTTCTCCCCTTGCGAGTGGAAAAATGGTCTCCTCAGAGCAGGTAATTAATTGGCTATGAAGAGTCATTTTTAGAGAGATTGAAAACACCCGAGTGGGAGGAAGAGCTGTGGGGCTGATGGCAGAACAGACACTTGTTCTCTCGCCCCACACAGTCAGGGTTTAAATTACAAAGTCCTAAGAGCTCTGTGCTACCTTGAAAATTTAAAATTCGTATGTGAGGCAGGACCAAATGTCTCATGATGCTCTCTCACCTTGCTAACAGGCAGCCTCTGAGCTGAGGACTGTGCCTTGTCTCTACTGAAGGAGGGAAGAGCAAAGAGCGTCTCAGCATTAGATCACCCCTGTGGCCAGCACACAGTTATGGGGCCTCTTCCACTTTTCTTTCCACTTTTACTATTTTCCAGTGTGATTTATCTCCAGTGAAAAAATGGTAATGAGGGACTGAGGCAAATGGTTTCAGTGTGTTCAGGAGAAAACAGGAAACTTAAAACCTCAATTACAAGAACTGTGTTGGAAAATAAAAAAAGAAAAAACTGGTCTCCATTTCAGAAAAATGCACAGTCAACCCCTCCTGACCTTAATAATGTAATATTACAGTCAAAACTTGTGTCTCTGCTTTTTATAGTTTATTCAGTTTAGTTTGGAAAGTTCACAACAAAAATCACATTCAGTGCTCCTGCACATGGCTCAGACAAAATATGCATTACTTCAACACAGGCAGTACAGGTAACCTGTAAAATTAAAATAATCACAATGAAGAAGGAACTGATATTGGCTAGTGATGCTGATTAAAAAATTCTGATAATCTATTTATGTTCCCTCAAAATTAAAACTAGAAAACAATCTAAATACAATACAAAAAGGTGTAGTTAAATTACTTTAAAGTGAACAGATGTCTATATTTTATTTTAATGTATTAATTAATACATTGATTAATAATTAATTAATATCAGTAATATAGAAATCAATAT